>JAUKPP010257812.1:0-12116 GCA_032273245.1 Phyllaplysia taylori
CGGGAAAACACATTTTAACGTATCAGTGACTCGCGGGAGACAACCAGCACAACACATCGTTTCATTGACGGATTTACAACACCCCAATGTCCGCCATCTTGGAAGATTCTTAGTAACGACATTTCTGAATAACGACATAATTTTGCGGTCCCGAGCGATGTTAAGTACATGTATGTTGAATTTCAGAGCATGTAAAAAATGCCTGTTGTCAATGAGCATATTTTCTCAATGTTATTGAGTCTGCTAGGGGTAGTAATACATGTATCTATTTATATTGGAGTAAATTGTATCCCAACAGTTCTGCTCTGAGTGTAGCTTACTATGATTGTAATATTGTATTACTATTATTCTGTTCTTGGGCGTTGCTCGTAGCTTACTATGATTGTAATATTGTATTACTATTATTCTGTTCTTGGGCGTTGCACTGTGGCGACCGGCAATGGTGTGTGTATATGCATGGTTTGTATAAATGGTGTTACCTATATCCATACTAATCATTTAAATTACATGTTTGTATTATCGCTTGTATGAATATGAATGTGTTTGTGCCCTGTTGCAAAAGGAATTTCCCAACGGGGATAAATAAAGATGACTTTTCTTTTTTCTTTCTTTTTCTACTCCCTAGCACTAGTATACCAGTGCACCGTTTTGACGCAATGACCCCAAAATGGCCTGTTCCGTTAACTTTTTAAGATGCCTTCTCTATCAACATATTCTTATTAAGTATCCAAGACAAAACTAAAGTGGTTAGTGAATGATGTGCAAAAAACGTTTACCTTCCTCTCTTCCGTTTTAGACTTATTTCAGTTTATAATCAGTCAATATAAGAAAAACACACACCCAAAACTACTATATATTATATAGAGTGTCGAATTAGCCGTAAAAAAATTAAAAGGAAAAGAAAAAAAAACATCAACCAATGAAAATAGGAACTGGAACTGGAACAAAACTAAACTTCCATTCCAACAAACACTCTTACACCCATGCGTCATCGACGCAAGGGACATCACCGGTAAATTGCACGTCATGAGCATCTCAACAACATTTACTTCCCCTTAATTTACAAGTGGCCGTGCTGTTTATCATAATCAGCACAAATGCGTGGATTAAATCGATCGCAACTGAGTGCAAAAGATTTGCCACTCTCTTTTGTTAAAAAAATAAACCATTCAGCATTTAATACATCTCGTATACATCTATAATACATGTATAGTATGCATCTTCATTTTTTTTTTGCTGATCTTTCTCTTTTTTGCAATATTAATATTAGACAGTCGGGGGATGCCAATTTGTGGCCCCTTCGCACCTTTGGATCCACCTATGGCTCAAATTAAAGCCTCAAATCAGGAAGATGGTAAAAAAACAGGAAGATGTTAGGGAATGGTGAAGACTGCTTATATGGGGGGTGAAAAACACATTACAAGTCCTTGATGCATAATACCAACATGAAAGAAAACAACAACCCGAAATTGAATGCTAGGACTAGGACCGTTAATATTTCCTTTTATTTAGTCTGGGTTGGTTGTTTTGACTACATATCACTGGGTGGCATCTCAACTCTTGTAACTCGACTTTTCCAACTTACCAGGAGACGCAAAAATCTTATTTTCAGCTACAGAATTAACCAAGACAAGATACATGTAGTATGGAATTTGACCACTGTCTGTTTGTTATAAATCGCCTTATTCTGAGTATTTTTAACAGGATACAAGCCAGTGCCCTGGATAATAGAAAAGTTATTTTCACCAAAAATTGAGTTACAATAGTTGAGCTGCCTCCCTGCAACAAGTAAAGTGAGTGTTGACTTCTTACAGATTTGTCTGTATTAAAATAACAATCATCACTATGTAAGTACCATATACAGACATTGTACTTGTACCGGTACACTAAGCAAATTTTCAAAAGACTGAAAGACTGACAAACTAGCAATTTTCCCTTTTTCTTTTTTTCAAGTCTTTATTGTAAACATGAGTTTATACATTATAAATCATACATGCAAGGAAAGAAGAATGCATGGTGAAATACATACATTTTATCCAGTCAGACTCGGAAAAATTCTCAAGTATACATGGCTTATCGCATAACTTTGCTACTCTGACACCACAATCACACAACACAGGCAGAGTCAGACACATGCTTGTAGTGAGCAAATACACTTGCAGGTCAGGTACCATCATAATATGCAATGGGGAAGCACTCAAATACCAAAAAAACAAGCATCCTCACAATAACTTAACTAACAACACACTTACAAAGAAAAGTACACATGCTCACACAGACACCAACACATGACATACACACACACAAACACACCCATCATTGTTCTTGGCTTGAGACACATCCCAAGAAAACTGGCATACACATTTACAATATCAAAAGACAAATGCAATCTATTAAATTCCATTGTATATGGAGTCACAGTTTCAATAATTTAGAGATCCGGCCAAAACGACTGTCAGACAGTGTAACAACATACAGATTTAATAAGATCAGTTCAGTTATCCAGTCATAAAGACTCCCAGACAATGAAAAAATATAGCTCTCAAGTCAAAAAGACTCCCAGAAAATCTAACAAGATGTATGGATTCATAGTATCAGTGAGTATCAGTGATCAGTTCAGATATCCAGTCATAAAGTCTCCACAGACAATCGACTTTAAAAAACATTATGACAATTTTACCTGATAGTTGTAGCCTACTGTAAACGAAGGTTTTTTTTTTTGTGCGGTTTTAATTTTCGTGTCACTTTAATTTTCATGTTCTTCACGAATTTTATGACAACGCAAAATTTTTCAGTAAAATGCAGTGCAAAATATTCAGCGAACGAGCTTACAAGAGGGGCATAAAACCATGCCGTTCTTATTCAAGTTTTCGAATGTTCAATTAAATGTGTGACTCTGTGGGAATGTATGTGTGAGCTTTGTAGCATTTTACTTTCTTTCCTTGCTATGATAATATCTTGTTACCAGTAACTGAGAAATTCGCCAAACTTCACAAAATTGGTTGGTCTCAATTTCGCGAAAAAAAACCCACATTTGCAGTATTTTGTAAGCTTTCCTTGTAACTCATTGTCGGTAGACAAAAACCACAACTTCACGCATTTTGGCCCATACACCACATGCTGCGGGTTGGGAGGTATAATATTGTAACTGCAGGCATTCAGTGATAGGATTCCACACTTGACTTTACAAATGTGAAGCAGTTACAATAATAAGCCTCTCTACCCTCAATTTGTACCTTAACTTCAACAAATTTGATTTGCATGAAGGAGATATCATCCGAGGTAGGCTACTTGGAAGAAAAACGTGTGTTGCTACATAAAAGATGTAATTTCATGGACAGTATAAAAATAATTCTTCTAAAATGATAAATAATAAAACACCGCATCTATGGTGTCATGGTTAGGCTCTTCGCCTATCCCACAAGCGGACCATATGTATTTTTCAGTTTTTCTGCAGGGATTCATCCATCTCAGCATGGGTTGACCCTGTCAAGGAAGGTCGAAAAAGCCCTTCTCTAAAATTACCTTATAGTGTTGCAAGGGACGAAAACTAGTAACTAGTTCATGATGCTGTCATTTGGTTGGCGTTTTCTTGGAATGATCCACAAGTCTTTTGTACATAAGGGTTAAAAAATGCCCTGAGTAGCATTTCAGAAATAAGTCAATCATAGATTATGAGAAGGATACAAAATATGTGTGAAATATTTGGTTCAGGATAGAAAAAAATATTAACGAAAAGAAGGGGAAATAAAGCAAGCAAATACATTGAAATAAATAAAAGCTAAAAAATACATGTACATCTATTTTGTTATCTTTGTGGCTTTTGACTCTTTTATTTGATTTTTATAGCCTCACAACTTAAATTGAGTGATAATGGTCCAAAAACAGCAAAATTATAAACTATGACATCACAAGAGACAACAGAGAAACTTCACATAAATCCTAATGCCATGAAAAATGGAAAAACTTCAGAATTAAACGTCTTAAAGCATTTCAAATATATATAGACACTATATACACTGAGCAAACCCATTCCAAATTCACAAGAGAAATAATTTCATCAGCAAGTACACAAACAAGGTATTCCTCTACATTTTGAATAATCACAGATGAACTATGGGAGCAAAACCATCATTCACTTTCAAGTTACATCGCACCGTGATGTCACTACTGTGTAAAGAGATTACGATCATACCTCACAGCTGTTTTGTTTGGTTAGGGTTTTACGGCTCAATCGACTCTATAAGGTCATTTCGGTGCCCAGAATCACTCTACAGTATTTGGGTAGGAATCAATTTTTTTATTTTGCCCAGACGGACGGCGGCCTAATAAGCCTACTCTTTTCAATTTTCAATCACCAAGCCATCTTTAACTTTAACATGCGCAATGTGCTCTAAAGTCCTCCGAAATTTTTCATCCTTATCCGAGAAGACTAGGTGTTGGATCTTACCTATACCTCACAGCAGCTACCTCTACCTTCTTCAAAAAGTTCACATAACCATTGTATAAAAACACTTTTTAAAAAACAATAAACACAACATGCTAATATTTTCTTAACAAAGTAGCCTAACTGTTATGAAAGCAGGCGCATACACTCCATTCATCACACTAGCAAAAAATAAGCATGCATAAGAATGGCTTTGAGTGAGAGCAACTCTACAGATATAAGACTTGAGTATTGACAATACTTTTGCTGCAACACTCAAGCCTGTGGCTAATGCTTATATTTCATTATAACATCATTTGGCACTTGTGAGGGACTTGTAAAAAAGCACATAAATTTACGCCGGGACTCACATTTATATTAGTAAATCTTTTTAAAAAAAGGTTCTTTCCATGTCCCAATATCTTTTTTTAAATAAGAAAGAGAAAAAAACCTGGAACAAAATTTTCAGATTGGATCTAGATCTAGAAGCTGATTTGAAATATGGTTGAAAATTCAAGTCAAGCAAAAAGGAAAAAAATAGGTTCAAATGATTGCCAGTCTTACGACCGTAAACACCCAAATTATTGATGTCACTCTTTTCACATTCTAAATACACCAACCTTTGCACTGTCACCATATTGAAGCGCCTTTTTTGTTTTTCCATTGTTCATGTCACAATTGAGATAATAAAGTCATTTAAGTGCCAAGACAAAGATTTCGACAAGCCATGCTTAGAAAGAACAGAACATGAAACCAGATCACCCACCCACCATCTGCCTATACATTAGTACGGTTATAAACTTGTACATAATCAAAATGCAAAAATGACAACAGCATCATTTTAAAAAAATAACTTTTCATCTGAAGCAGCAAGCACTAACCCTCCCCAAGATATATACATTCACATTCTGCTTTTCTAATTGTGAACTTAAGGTCATCTTGCACTAACAGTTGTTTGTTTACATTAAATTAAGTACTACAATGCTATTGACACTACAAGGTCATAAATGAAACAGTGCTTGATGTATGCATATGTGTGAGACAGGCAGTGTGTAATCTTATTTTTCATGGCTGAGGTTTTATTCAACTGTAATATTTTTAATCCTTTATATATAGAACTACCAGTTATTTTCCATTGTAATGCACAATGAGCATCTCATTGAGATGAAAATGGGCAATAGAAATGCAATTTATTATCATAATATCAGTGTCAGCGAAAAAAAGAAAGAAAAAGAAGTTTAAGGAGAAGACCACACCAGAAAATGCACCAACCCCACACATCTTACATTGTTCTTATGTAGGTTACAAGTACATTATATACATATATGTGAAGGAAAAGTGTGGTCACAATAATTTTGCACACAAAAGCGGTGGGGAAAGCAGAGAAAGACATCAAAAGAAATCAATCTTGCAAAAGCTCGAAATAAGAAAAAAATTACACACAAACATAATCATCAATATTTGATTATGAAACCCAAGTCCATTCAACCAAATAATTTTAAAGAAGGGATAAAAAAAGAAATCTGTCAAGAAACACAAAAACTTCTTTCCAAAGGACATACATGATATATTATTTTTTGGCCAAGTAAAAATTTGGGCATTTCCTGCTTATGTTTTTACACAAAACTTAGAGGGTAGGAAGTTGCCAAATTAATAGTGGTAATGGTGAAGTGACAACTATGGCTTTAGAAGAACCTCGGACTTGTGTGTTTTGAGAGCAAGAGCGACAAATGGAATTTTTTATATTTACATTCGACACTTCTTAAATCTTTTGAATTGGAAGAGTTTGAATGCTACCAAAGAAAACCAACTTCATTCACATTTTCCCACACAGAGATGTTTGGCAAAGTACAGGGCACAATTGGTTCCGTACAAACAAAGCTGACAAAAGACAGGATAGTGCGACAAACTCATTTGACATGAATATGTTTCAAATCATGAAAAGTTGTCTTAATGGAATCAAAGTATTACATGATATCTATGAACCTTAATCTCCTGCATTGAAACAAGTACATATTGAATTTGTACACTCTATCAATAGTATACTATCAATAGTATACACAGATCATGTATCAAGTAAAAGTCTACTCATGAGCAATTAAGAGTCACATGAAAATCAAACAATACAAGCATTCACAACTCAAAAGTACCAGGCGGAGAAAGCAACAATTTGTAAGTTCAGTGCTGTTTTGTACAATAGTCTGCTTGGTCACTCTGCCTATAATCGTGATATTCATATACTCACAATTGTGGCCTTCTTAAAAAACTTGCTTAAAAAGTTATCGATACGGTACATTTTTCAAGAAATTATGCTAATACTATTAATGAAATACATCGGATAAATGTAAGAACATTTCTACAATTTACCCACTTTCCAGAAGTTAACACAAAATGAATACCTCAGGAATAAATTTAAGCAAGAGCAATTGATTCTCGCATCGAAGAGCTCTGACATTGTCAAAAGGTGTTCTTTACACATGATCATTGGCAGACAGGCGGAAAAGATAAAAATTATTCAGAAAAAAAATATAGACTTAAGCATATATGGTCATGATTCAGTTATAGCAATGATGTTGATTAACTGAAATTTCTGAGTGCAGATGACTGTGACTATTCTATTTGAAATGTTGAGACTGCTGTATCTGAAAATTTTTGCGAGGCCAAAATATGAGTTCTACCCACTGGCTGAGAAAATAAAGCAAAATATATTTTCACCTCACAAAAATTTTGATAACACAAGACAGCACTGAGCTTACAAATTTAACAAAATTACAGTGTTACAACTCATGTACACACACTTGGCAAACAAGGCACTCAAGGATTCAACCTTTGGCTTAACATGATGTCAATGAAATATATTATATATATTCTATTGCTGCTCGCAAAAACCTAACACAGAACCTACATTTTGCCTACAGATGTAACAAATAATGTCAAAGACAAAATAGATCATACACCCATTTATGGACTAAAAACTTTTTTTATGCCCTAGCACCAAATTTTGATACCAAGCTCTGATAGAGTTTTGGACTCTGCTTTTCTTGCTGTGCTCTGTTGGATTTTCTCAGAACTACAGGCGCGCGATCTGCTTTACAAACGCACAAGACGCACTTGGCTAATGCAAGATAGCATCATTTCAGCAAGCTAAAAATCGGGGCCTGTTCATGCAGTGTGTTAGTGAAATCGATTCATTTTGGCATCAGAAAAAAATTAAGTGAAAGAGGATTTAATAGGTAGGAAACAGAATGTCTCTCTCTCTCTTACCGTCTTTGAGTCATTTCAGTTTATCTTTGCAAGGAGAGGAATTGAGATTTTCGGTGGATAGGCAGATTAAGGAGGAGACTGAAAGGAAAGAGAGAAAGAAAGAGAAGCAGAGAGGGAACAGATCCTGCTGGGGAAAGAGAAGCTCGTAATAAAGCAGAGTTTAGTGGACAGAGAGTTGGAGCTTGAGCGTTTATGATTTGAAAATCCCCCATCTTCCCTTTGTGAGTCAAGAACATCCCTCTCCGAGAACGTTGGCAAAGCGATGCCAATGAAAGTCCACGTCTTCCCTGTTTTGAGGACGCAAAGGACCAAATCGACAGCTATCTCCTGCAGTTTGAATGTTACGCCACAGTGAATGGCTGGAACCGCGCTGACTGGGCTGTGCAACTGTGCGCTCTTCTACAAGGCACAGCAATGGAAGTCTACAGTCAACTAGACGACGAGACCGCTAGCCACTACGATAGTGTAAAAGAAGCACTACTAAAGCGCTATAATCTGACTGGGGATGGTTTCCAGGACAGGTTCAGGAAAAGTCGCCCAGAGACTGGGGAAAGGATGGGCCAGTATAGGACAAGGCTGGCCTCCTACCTGGACAGGTGTGTCCACTTGTCAGGCAAAGACAAGCAGGATGCGGGCCAGGTTCTGGACCTCATCTTGTTGGAACAGCTACTTGCTAGTTGTGGAAGAGATTTGTTTGTATTTTTAAAAAGAGAGGAAACCCACGACATCAGATGAAATCGTGGAGTTGGCTGAAAAATACATGGAGGCACATAGACCCAATGGGGCCTTCTCCAAAGTCGACCTCAGCCGAGAACCCAACCCAAAAGGTTTTCAAAAGACTGCAGCTCCGCCCGCTTCACAAGCTAAGGAGGCGACTTCTAAAGGTTCTGGCGGAGAACGAGTGTGCTGTCACCGATGCTCTAAGCTGGGACATTACGTTCGTCAGTGCAGGTGGAGACCAGAGGTATCTGCAATACACATGGAATTGTCGTGCTCGTATTGTAAGTGAAAAAAGGCCATCAGATTGACAACTGCTGGGAAAAACAAAGAGGATGCTTGGCATATGGAGGCAGTAAAGTGTTGTGGGACAACCATACCCAGTCGGACTTCAAGTGTGTCTGTGAGCTCTCCGTGCTGTCTGCTGCGTGTACCTTGCAACAGCCAGAATCGTCAGGAATGCCAGTCACTCCGGGATTATCAAATGGTAAACCTGTGAGAGTGTTGAGAAACAGCGGATGCAAATCTGTCGTGATTAGGAGAGGGTTGACAGAAGAAATTGGAGAGGACAAAAGACAGTAGGTAATGGTTACCTTAGCAGATGGGCAAGTAGTGCACCCACAATCACTACCAAGGCCGGCCTGGAATGTCCATACTACACTGGGTATGTGGACGCCGTTAAAAAGGAATCTCCCTTGTACAAAGTCATCATACTGGGAAACATTCCGGAGGCAAAGTGCCCTGGCATCAGCAGAGAGGCGCATGGGACTGCTCCTGAGATCTGCGCGGTGGACTGTTCCTGAGATCCGCGCGGTGGACACATATGCTGGAACAGGCTGCTACTACCTACCAAACGGAACTAAAGTGGCAGGGGCCCTTTCTAGTTAAGAGAAAAGTTGGTATTAATCCCTACTCAGTGAACATTGGGGAGCAAGTGAAAACGCACCATGCAAACTTACTCAAACGATATAGAAATCGTATTCAGGAAGATCAACAAATTCCATCGGTTGGGTTACTACAATGTGCAGTGGCTAGTCGTCGAAGAAGAGGACCATGAAAATGACAGCAGCAATGAACCGAGAGAAATGAAAATACATGTAGAAACCCCAAGTTTGAGTCAGAGACCTACCGCGATGTCGTTGTGAACGAAGCTCTTACACAGCAGCAGGCTGAAGACCTGATGCCGGTACTGTCAACGTACCAGGATGTTTTGACAGATGTTCCAGGGAGGACTGGTGCATACACCTATGACATAAAATTGACGTCATCAACTCCAGTGAGACGCAAGCCATCCTGTCCCTCATGCTCTAAGGGCTACTATGGAAGCAGAAGTCAAGGCAATGCTGGAAGCAGGCGTCATTGAGTCTTCGGAGAGTCCATATTGTTGGCTCTCAGTCGTTGTGAGGAAAAAGGATGGGAGTAACAGATACTGTGGGGATTACAGGACACTGAACAATTTTACTGTGTTCGACGCAGAGCCCATGCCACTGCCGGATGACTTGTTTCAATCCCCTTCGGAGATGACCCAAGAGTACATTACTGCTCTCCGTTCATTGATGGCAGACTGCGATTTTGCCGGACGTGAGAACCACCATCTGGCCATTCGCCTGGTCTGTGGCTGCCGCAACAGGATCACGCAACACAAGCTGTTGGCGCTGCCAACCATTGACCTGGACGAGGTCACACGTATCATGCAGGCTAGTGAGACAGCCCTGCAAAGTGCAGCCGCCATGACGTCGTCATCGGCTGCAGTGATAAATGCCGTCCAGCTACAGACCCACAGGACAAACCAACTTCCTGAGCAGCAGTGCACGAACTGCGGATGCCGTGGACACAGACCACTGGATCCAACGTGCCCCGTAAAAGGAAAAAAGTGCCACAACTGTGGTAAGTTGCATCATTTCAAGAACTTTTGCAGGAGTAAGCGCCACAACGCCCCAGTCCCTTCCTCTAGCAAAGGAAAACACCTAAAAGCTGTGGCGCCCTCGCCACACAAAACTGCTGCTAAGCCAATGAAGCCGTACTTATGCAGAGTCAAGCTTCAGAGCAGGGGGGAATAAGTCCCATTCAAAGCACAAGTGGACACAGGTGCAGAAATTTCGGGGGTCACCAAGAAGTTCTACGAACGCCATTTTTCTCACCTGCCTCTCCTGCCCCATGTCAAGCTCCTGAACTTTGACCGACAGCAGTCAAAGGTTCGCCAACCGGCCGGTTCATGACAACCGTCTGTCGCGGTGAGCGACAAGTGAGTGCGGAGCTCCACGTCCTGCCACCGCCATGTTCTTCAGTCATCGGCCAGGACCTGATTCAACAGCTTCAGCTTGTCATTGCCGGGAGGACGTCGCAAGTGAACTCAACAATCACTTGCGATAAGTCAGCGCTTCTCCGCCGATATCCACGACTGTTTTCTGAGCAAATGGGCACCTTTCCTGATTTTATACATAAAATCGAGATCACCCGACGCAGAGCCTACATCTTAGAGACTGAGACCTGTTCTGCTGGCCTGTCATCAGAAAGCTGCCGAAGAAGTGCAAAAAATGGATGTCCTCGGGATTTGGGAGCCCGTGGATAAATCGCTGTGGGTCCATCACATGGTAACCGTACCAAAGCCCAACGGCAACATCCGTGTCACATCGGACCTGTCACCACTCAACAGGTACATCGTACCAGATCGCTTCCCCCTTCCAAATCCCAAGGACATATTCCTGGAACTAAAGGGGGCTAATGTTTTCACAAAGCCATATAGAACTTGCACCTAAAAGTCGCCCCCTGACCACCACGCTCACCAACCAAGGCCTTCGCCAGTACAAGCGCCTTCCAATGGGTTTGAAAGATTCAGCTTCAGTGTGTCAACGTCTCATGGCACAAACGCTGGCTGGCTGCCCAGGAACAATCGCCTACGTCGATGACATCCTCATTTTTGGAGCAACGCAAAATGAGCATGACGCAAATCTCCACGAAGCTCTAAAACGCCTGGAGGAAAAAGATTTCCGGCTTCAACTGTCAAAGTGCCAGTTTTCCACTACAACAATCACCTTCCTGGGTCGCGTCATTTCAACAAAGGGGATCACGCCGGATCCCAAAAACGTCGAGCCAATTCTCAGCGCGCCCACACCACGCACGGTGAAACAACTGCAGAGTTTTATGAGCATGGTGAATTTCTACGTGGAGTTCATCCCGCATCTTGCAAAGACGTCCGAACCTCTTCGACGTCCCACACGCAAGGACGTACGCTTTCTGCGGACAAGAGACTGTCAACAGGCATTCACCAAGTTGAAAGCCGCCATCTCAAACAAGGTGAGAAATTTCATCTTCGATCCAAACACACCCACGTTCGTTAGTACAGATGCTTCAGACGTCGGTCTCGGAGCAGTCCTCAGCCAGATACAGCAAGGTCGAGAAGTCCCCAACGCTCATGCTTCTCATACGCTCCAGGCACGCGAGCGTAATTATGCCGTGAACGAGAGGGAGGCCTTGGCATGTGTCTGGCAGTCTGGGCTTGCGAAACATGGGAGAAGTACCTCCTCGGACGTCGCTTCACGCTGAGAACTGACCACTTAGCTCTGGCATCGCTGCTGGAGACCACAAGCGACTCACGGAAGTCCAGACGGTTCACACGGTGGCTGGATTGATTTTGGTTTGGTTTGGTTACCAGTTTTACGTCCCCTGCAACACTGTAAGGTCATTTAAGAGACGGGCTACTTCGGCC
>JAUKPP010257823.1:1383-12115 GCA_032273245.1 Phyllaplysia taylori
CCCCCCCCCCCCCCCCCCCCCCCCCCCCCCCCGCACCGGAGTCTTTCTGCTGGGGTTCGTCCCTCTCAACCCGGGTTGGCCCCGACAGGCAGGGTCGGAGTAGCCAGTCTTTTAAATGACCTTACAGTGTTGCAAGGGACGTAAAGCCGGTAACCAAAACAAATTAGAATCTGATATTTGTCTTGTTGAAGCTAATTTTTATTCGGGCTGACAATATTAGGGGGTATCAGGAGTGCCATCCTGACTAAAAAAGACCCGTGTTGTATCTAATGCATGTGCTCGCCTTTGTGCTCTGAATTTCCCCGTGGTGAGATTGGTTTGGTGACCAGTTTTACGTCCCCTGCAACACTGTAAGGTCATTTAAGAGACGGGCTACTTCGACCTTGCCTGTCAGGGCCAGCCCGGACTGAGAGGAAAAAATCCCAGCAGAAAAAAACCCAGATCGTCCGCGACCGGAAATCGATCTAGGGTCTTCCTGCATGTAAGGCGAAGAGCCTAACCATTACACCACAGCGCCGGCCCCGTGGTGAGAACTGAAATTGTCTTCGCCTATCACTCAGAAGGCCGGAGTTCAATCTCCACTTGGGGACGAGCATTGGTTCTTTCCGCTGGGATACGTCCCTCACAGCCCGGATTGGCCAGGACAGGCAGGGCCGAAGTAGGCCGTCCGGTAAATGTCCTTACAGTGTTGCGAAGGACGTAAATCTAACAACAAAACCATACAAATCACATACCGTGATTTCTACCATGTGTATTTCTATTCAGGATGATGAAGTAAAACAGAAGTAAAACACATACACTTTTAACCATTAAACGAAGTTTATTGTTGATACCAAAGAAAGGTAACGACTTTTCTTTCTGACCTCATTACTTCACAAACTGATCAGCACTTCAGTATATCGATGCTCTTTTCTTGAGTCCCTCTTATATTTTCTTATCGGCGCGTCTCGATAACATTATGATATCAATGTGATATCAATGATCAAGACTCTTCGTCACCTCATGGCTAATTTATATAATCTGCAAGTTTCCATCAACTTACAAATGTGACAACCATAGTCGGTCCAACTCGAAAATAAAAACTTACATATATACAAATTTAGAGAATGGACAAATCTATACTAAACTTTCACACTAGACACATTTTATTTAGACTTTCTATCACCCTGAAAAATATTTAAAAATCCATCCACAAATAAGAATTAATAGGGTTTTCTCATAGTCTTTGTTAGTTAAATCATTTGAATCCTTGAAAAGACTAAAGTAGGTTTTATTAGTTTCAAACTTTCAATTTAAACTGCAACGGATTTAAGAGTTTATTTTTTAGTTGGCCAGACTATACGTCATCAAACATCTGCAGATGACGTAGAATCTACTGAGCAGGAAATTGTAGAGAGAATGAAGCAAACCGGAAGTAACATCGTGTTCAAGACAACAAACCTTCGAATGGGATTAACTTAAGAGTATATTCAATCATTCGGAGGACATAATTCTTGTCCTAATTATGTGACAAAGACAGTAGAAAATTAATAAAAGAAGCAGCCCTTGCTTGAAGCTTAGTCTGCCAAGTCCATTCACGCCAGCCTGCTTGTGATTCGTCCTTGACCTTGCTCAACACACTGGACTGCCATTGTACATGGTGGAGGCACCGGGCACATCTCTCGACACGATCATCAACCCATGCCAGTTGAATGGTTTCCTAACATGAAAAAATGGAGAAAAATTCTAGTCAGGAAAGATTTGTTTATTATGGATGTGGAACTATTATGATCTAAAGTAATGTCACGTGATCTCGCGCCTATCTTCAATGTCGTCTGATCCCCGTGATGACTTCCTACTTCCTTTGACAACAAACATGGCGCTTGTCAGCACAAGGTGCCAATGGTTCCACCCTGCTATAATCCAGGCTAAAACGGCAAAAAAGCTGGTTTCTCTATAAATAAATACGTTCTAAATAACTACCAGGTGAAAACATAAAATCTTATCAAAATTGTTATTAACCTATCTAGGGTAACCTATAAATTAACGATAGATAATTATTCATATTAACCATGTCATGATTCTCATTTTTCTCTCTTCCGCCTTTTGGTATCATATGAGTTTGTCACGTGGTCCCGCGCCTGTTCGGGGACTAATTGAACTCTTTTGCGTTTACATTTTTCTTTCTCTTTCCGTTTACTAATCCAGACCGAAGTTTAGCCTCTTGTAATGCTATAAGCTTTTTGCTGTGAGCTCAAGGAATATGACTGTGTTTTGGGGTTGTGGCGTTTGTTCCACTCTCAAAAAAGTTAAAAGAAAACTCACCCTTGTAAGAAATCTGTACAAAACGGTCACAGCGGTTGGTGTATCAAACTGAAATATAGAAATAAGGGAAGTGGATTATCGTTAATGCACAAAGTCATGCGTGTCCCATGAGAACATTGGAGTCAGCTTTGAGCACAGTCGAAGCCCAGTCCTTACTACGGGCTTTTCTCTGCATACGGTCATAGAAAAACTAGTCCTGATACAAATGATATGCTTGCAGATAAACAACAATGATAATAACTGCAAGAGAAACAACAACGTCCACAACAACGACAGCAGCAGCAACAACAACAACCACAACTACGACAAGGGTTACAACAACAACAGCAGAAACAATAACAACAACCACAACTACGATAAGAGTTACTACAACAGCAGCAACAACAACGGCATTAACTATCACAGCAACGATAATGACAACGTCAACAATAACAACAAGAACGACAACAACAGTAATACAACAACAGCAAGAATAATATAACAATATTAACAACAACAAAAATAACTATAATATCAACAATAATGATATCGCGTTAAACAACTACAACAACAACAATCGCTAACAAATTCTGTGAATGAAAAAAGTGTAAACGAGCAGCGAATGTAATGCAAGCCACGACTACTCATATAAAAGATAGATATAATATTCTTAGTGGATTCACCCAAATCGATATACATGGTGATAAAAAACGAACGACCCAATATTGTAAAGCAATATTTCGATAGGTAAAAGAAATTTGTAAAAACTCAAGTTAAGTCTCAATTAATTGTACTCGTATTTAACTTTTCCTAATATCTTACAAACACCGCCTGCAATGTAATGATTAGGCTCTCTGCTTATCGTTCGGAAGACCCAAGTTCGATCCCGAAGTGCAGACGAGAATTCGCGTTTTCTGCAAGAATTCTTCCCTCAAAGCGCGGTCTGGGCCTGACAGGCAAATTCGAAGTAGGAAGTCTCATAAATGACCTTACCGTGTTGCAAGGGACGTAAAAAATGAATACCCAACCTGTCTTACAAAAAGTCTCAATGCGAAAGAAATCACCCGAAAACAAAACAAAATTATTACGACAATCAAGAAACTAAATAGGCTACGACTACTCAAATTTTACGTGTGAGTAGAGCAAGCACGAGGCAAGGTTTGTTACAAGACTTTTGCAGGCTTAACAGTAATGCTTTGGTAATTTCCTAATGACGCAATGCTTTTTGCTCATGCAGATTAGAGCTATAAAGCGCAAGACTTATGACCAATAGAAATATATAACAGTGATATAGGCAGCCTTTCTGAGGGCCAAGAAAACGTTGGATCGAGTCATACTTTCCACTGTGTTTTTCGCTTCAAAAGAGGAGCAAAAAGAGCATGGAAGGTTAAGCATCAACAGCAAAACCCGAAAAACAACAACAAAAACAACAATAATAGTAATAACAATAACAACAACATGAATAACGAGAACAACGGCAGTCATAACATAAATAATACAATATCAACTGCAACAACGTCCAACCCGATCAAGGCAAAACGCAAAGCAAACAACAGCAACAACAACAACAACAACAACAACAACAACAACAACAACAACAACAACAACAACAACAACAATAACAACAACAACAACCCAGCAGACAACCCACTGCTTTTGGACGACTGAGGCTCAAGCAAGCACAGTTGTAAAGCGAGATGTCTCTCTTGTCGTGATTACCAGTTTTACGTCCCTTGCAACGCTGTAAGATCATTTAAGAGACGAACTACTTCAACCTGCTTGTCTAGACTAACCCGGACTGAGCGGAACTATTTCCATCAGAAAAAAAGCAGACCGTCCGCATATGGGATCGAATTTGAGTCTTCCGCGTCAGAGGCGAACAGACTAACCATTAAACCACAGACGCCGGTTCTCACGTTGTGAGTGTATGAGGGAGTGTGGACCATTGCCTTGTCACGACCAAATACTTTCTCTCTCTCTCTCTCTCTCTCTTTCTCTCTCTCTCTCTGAGATGAATATATTTTGTCATTGTCACTGCCTTGTCACAACCAAATAATCTCTCTCTCTCTCTCTCTCTCTCTCTATCTATCTATCTATCTATCTATCTATCTATCTATCTATCTATCTATCTATCTCTGAGACGAATACACTTTGTCACTGTCATAAAAAAAACTCGACTGTAACGTGAAGCACACTTCTATAAGCGAAAACGCAAGGAGCCGCCCTGGCCTAACCAGCAAATGTCGCCAAGCAGCACACTCAAAACTGCACGGAGCGTATTTCCTTTGAAATTGCAACAAGCAGCTCTCAAGCAAGCGTTGTCCCGGAGCGTTATGGAATTACAAAAAGATCACCTAAAAAATGTTTCCAGCAAACTTATAGCTCAATTTCTCATCATCCGTTTTTATGTCAAGACTTGCTGTAGCGTGCGGGAAGCCTACAAAGTTGTAGTAGGGTATACCTGGGTGAAGATCAGGGGAGATAATAGAGTGATACACAATAAATATGTGATAATTATGATAACAAACGTACAAAGTTGTAGTAGGGTATACCTGGGTGAAGATCAGGGGAGATAATAGAGTGATACACAATAAATATGTGATAATTATGATAACAAACGTACAAAGTTGTAGAAGGATATACCTGGATAAAGATCAGGGGAGGTAATAGAGTGATACACAATAAATATGTGATAATTATGATAGCAAACGTACAAAGATGTAGGAGGGTATACCTGGTAAGATCAGGGGAGATAATACAATGATTTATGATAAAAGTGTGATATGATATACATGTGTATATTATGTGTCATAATTTTTTCCTCATAATGAAAATATAAGGATTTCCAATATGATGGATATGGCGAGGGGTTGTGTACCACGTGATGTTAGGGAAAATATCATGCTCAAGTATAGGGAACAATGATACACAGAATAATCCCTGATAAACAGTGTAGAAAGTGAATTGAAATAATTCGCCTTGGAATGCATTGAAATAACTAATACAGCATAACAATTGTTGCATTGTTGCACTGTTGAGAAAATACTTTTAAGATGGGGGTCGGGGGGGGGGGGGGGGGGGGGGTCTTTAAAAAAGGTTTTGTTACATAGATTAGTAAACGGTCCTGATTTGTAAAATGATTACAAAATGTGTGTGTTTGGGAAGGGCATGATTGATATGAAATGAATGATGGAGGAATAGAGAAAGAAAAAGAGAGAGGGGGGGAGAAAGCGAAAGAGAGAGAAAATGAAAGAAAAGAGAGAAAGAGGGAGAGAAAGAGAGAGAAGGAGGGAGAGAGAGAAAAAGAGAGAGAAAGGGGAAAGATAAAGAGAGAGAGAGAGAGAGAGAGAGAGAGCGAGAGCGAGAGAGATAGAGAGAGAGAGATGGATATGAAGAAACAAGAATAGTAATCAGAAAAAGATGAAGAGAGAGAGAGAGAGAGAGAGAGAGAGAGAGAGCGAGAGAGATAGAGAGAGAGAGATGGATATGAAGAAACAAGAATAGTAATCAGAAAAAGATCAAGAGGAAACAAAATACCACACAAGGGATAAAGAAGAATGCTCAACTCGTTGTATTCAAATCCCGCAAATCATTTATTTTTTTTACAGGTTTACAGAAGCACTTGATACCAGTGTCTATTTACGTGAAGGAATATAGTGATATTACTATATATATGTCACAGGCAAAGGTAGATCATCGTGCTTAAATATGGCAAATTATAAAGTGTCATGCAACAATATTACAATGCATGTGGGGGATATAATGTTTGCAAGAGTAATCATGCTATATGGGCACTAGATGAGCAAGAAGACCAACATTCAACAGATTTCAAACAGATAATATAAGATGCTAGGATAACAACCTCAATACACCCCAGTAACAATAAAAAAAAACTCTCAGTGGTAAGTGTCAATCTGATGGCAACAACGTGAATGCAGTATTTGGGCTATGGTGCATAAATATCATGGCATATAGAATTCATAAAGCAATACATTCATGCAGATCGTTCGTAATTTTGACGCTTTAAAGGCACCTATCTGTAATACAAATTTCAATGTTGCCAGATATTGATTACAATCCTTTACTAATCAATTTTCCTACCTTTGTGTTTCCTTTACGAAAACCACTGGAAGGGGATAGTTTGTTAAAATATTACATTTTGTTGATTTAAATCACAACTGTGATATTGCTATACGGCCAAAGAAACATTGACGAATTAATTTAAAACTGAGAATTTCAATATAATTCAAACTTCTGAATCTGAGGTATGAACCTTTAGAGCTACTGTAATTTTCCCCTTCTGATTTATAATGATTATTTGTAATTTGTCACTTACTTACTAGGAGCTATTGTAATTTTCCCTTCTCGTTTATAATGATTATTTGTAATTTATCACTTACTGACTAGGAGCTATTGTAATTTCTCAGCAGTGACAGTGACAGAGGGTGCTAGCGCAAGCGCCAAAATTCCCAAATCAGCGCCCAAAACATCATTGAAATCTTTTAGTTTTTTTTTCCCATTTTCTTTCTTTTTCCTTTTTCTTTTTTCTCCTGCTATGGTTTACAATACAGCTTTTTATTAATTTCTTTTAGTGAGCTTTTGAAAAGGTATTTAAAAAAAATTCATGATCTATTCTAAGAATGCTTGAGTTGCTACCTTTAAACGGTGTGCCTACCAGAGGTTACCATCAGGCGCGATTTTTATTCATCAAGGGAGTATTTACACCTACTGAATATAAACGTATATGCTTCATTTGCTGCATTGCTGTGCCTCATTCAGATTTAGCCATTTTAATTCAGTAAGGGAGTATCTACACCTACAGACTACCGAATTATATGCTTCTATTACTGCATTGTTGCGCATGTTTCAGATTTATCCACATTTTTTCAGTAAGGGAGTATCTACACCTACAGACTACCGAATTATATGCTTCTATTGCTGCATTGTTGCACCTGTTCCAGATTTAGCCATTTTTGTTCAGTAAGGGAGTATCTACACCTACAGACTACCAACTTGTAAGCTTCTATTACTCTTACTGCATTGTTGCGCATGTTTCAGATTTAGCCATATTTTACCAGTAAGGGAGGATTTACCCTCAAAGACCACCGACTTGTAAGCTTCTATTACTGCATTGTGGCGCATGTTCCAGATTTAGCCATTTTTATTCAGTAAGGGAGTATCTACACCTACAGACTAACGACTCATATTGCTGCATTGTTGCGCCACATTCAGATTTAGCCAAAGAAGAGAATACTATCGTGCATCAGTCTGGCGGCTCTTTGCCTACTCGAGTACGTCAGAACAACAAGCGAGCAGTATCTTACGTGCATTGCCCGCCGCCACTGCTGCGTTGTGAGCGCCGCCCACAGGTCCAGGACTCTTGTACGGCCCACCGCTAGCTTTGCCTCTGCTGCTGTTGCTGGCTGCCGGTTTGTGTCCGGATCCGGCTGATCCTGGACCGGCTGATTTACCCGTACCCGCTGTTCCGGCTCCCGCGCTTGCAGCTGCCACCGCTGATGACGTAGCACCACCTGCGACGTAATCCCCGTTTGCTCCTGACGTCAGAGTTCCCGCCGATGACAGAGAAGATGACGCAGCTTGTCCAGACGTGGCGTCGAGAACTCCACCAGCTCCAGCGCCGCTAGCTGCGACGCCGGATGCTTGAGCGCCGGCTCCCGACGACGCTGGGTGGCTTGAATACACACCAGACGCGGGGCCAGCTCCGACGACTGACGCGCTTTGAGCCCCAGCTCCAGCGACGCCACCACCGGCTCCTGAAGAGGCTGTAGCGATTGACCCCGCACCTACGACACCGCCCGTCCTCGAGGCAAGAGCAGTGGCCGTAGCGGCAGCGGAAGCAGCTGCAGTTAAATCTGTAGCAGCAGGTTGTCCGCCGCCATAACTAAGAACACTTCCGCCGGGGTGACTTCCGGAAGTGGCAACCCCGAGAGATCCAGCTCCCGCTAAACTTCCTGTTGAACCCATCCCAGAGAGAGAACTGTCGAGAGGCATGTGACCGGAAGAGCCCATACCGGAATTAAGACCAGAGCCCATACCGGAATTAAGACCAGATCCCATACCGGAATTAAGACTAGAGCCCATACCGGAATTAAGACTTGATCCCATACCGGAATTAAGACCAAAGCCCATACCGGAATTAAGACCAAAGCCCATACCGGAATTAAGACCAGCGCCCATACCGGAATTAAGACGAGAGCCCATACCTGAATTAAGACCAGAACCCATACCGGAATTAAGACTAGAACCCATACCGGAATTAAGACTAGATCCCATACCGGAATTAAGACCAGAACCCATACCGGAATTAAGACCAGAGCCCATACCGGAATTAAGACCAGAGCCCATACCGGAATTAAGACCAGAGCCCATACCTGAATTAAGACCAGAACCCATACCGGAATTAAGACTAGAACCCATACCGGAATTAAGGCTAGAACCCATACCGTAATTGAGACCAGAGCCCATACCGGAAATAAGACTAGAACCCATACCGGAATTAAGACTAGATCCCATACCGGAATTAAGGCTAGAACCCATACCGTAATTGAGACCAGAGCCCATACCGGAATTTAGACCAGAACCCATACCGGAATTAAGACTAGATCCCAAACCGGAATTAAGACTATATCCCAAACCGGAATTAAGACTAGAACCCATACCGGAATTAAGACTAGAACCCAAACCGGAATTAAGACTAGAACCCATACCGGAATTAAGGCTAGATCCCAAACCGGAATTAAGACTAGAACCCAAACCGGAATTAAGACTAGAACCCAAACCGTAACTGAGACCAGTACCCAAACCGGAAGTGAGACCAGATCGTAGCCCAGAGCCAGCTCCGCTCAGATAAAGCCCAGAATTCACAGCTCCTCCTGAAAGTCCTCCAGATCCGTACAGGAAATCATTCCCGGCGCCTCGACCAAGACCCGAACTCCCGTCAAGGTATAGACCTCCCTGACGCAAAGAACCAGCTCCATTGTTCAAGAAACCTGCATCGTTGGGGAAATTACCACCTCCAAGAGTGTGTATGTCGAAACCACCTGGGTGTCCGGCCAAGCCGTTATTTAAACCGCCACCTCCGTTGGTGTTGAGAAGAAGGCTGTCATAGGAGGCCCCGCCCACTGGGCCTTGTCCAGGGCCCCCACCAACAAGGCCTGGCCCGGAGGCCCCACCAAGAGGGCCTTGTCCAGGGCCCCCACTAAGAGGGCCTTGTCCTGGGCCCCCACTAAGAGGGCCTTGTCCAGGGCCCCCACTAAGAGGGCCTTGTCCGGGGCCCCCACGAAGAGGGCCTTGTCCAGGGCCCCCACCAAGAGGGCCTTGTCCAGGGCCCCCACCAAGAGGGCCTTGTCCTGGGCCAACACCAAGAGGGCTTGGTCCGGAGGCCCCTCCAAGAGGTCCCCCAAGAGGGCTTGGTCCGGAGGCTCCTGTGTTGTAGAGAAGACCAAGTCCTGCATTCTGTGCATCACCAACTGCCAAGGAAGGGGAGAGTGAGGGAGGAGGGGGTTGAGATTGACGGGGAAGAGAGACAGACAGAGAGACAGATGGAGCGACAGACAGACCAACAGACCAACAGACCGACCATTGCATAGATGATATATTAACATATTGACACAGAGACACAGGGTAAATGGGAGTGAGACGAGTGACAGAGAAGAGTGAGGCACAAAAGAGAGGAGAGAGAGAGAGAGAGAGAGAGAGAGAGATGGAGAGAGCCAAAGTAAAGTTTAATTCGTATGTTTGTCTCCAGAGACTCGACATTTTCATAGGTCTCCTGATCTCTGTTGTGAAGTTGTTAGGCTCTTCCCTCTCCATGCAGGAAAAGAGAGTTCGAGTCCTACGAGAAGATCTTTTCTCTTATTTCACCTTTATTCTTTTCATTTTGTCTTTTTTTAAAAATCCAGTGCATAGTCTTTCTTCTGAGTTTCCCGTCCCTCTCAGATGGGGTTAATTTTGACCTACAAGAGTCAGACTGGCCTGCCTTTTACTTGAACCTTGAAGTGTTGCAAGCTGAGTAAAATCCGGTTGTATTTGTATTATAATGTTTTGCAGCCCACCTCTTCTTGGGCCAGCGCGTCCTCCATTCATGCTAAGGCTGAGGTCAGCGTTAACGTTTGAGCGAGCATTGACGTTATCCACTCCTTGAATGATGTTTCCGCTGCTTACAAGGCCGGATTGAGACACAAACCCTCCTGAGGACACAGGTGAGATAGAATTAATTGTGTGTGCATGTGTGTGTGTGTGTGTGTATGTGTGTGTCTGTGTGTGTATGTGTGTGTGTGTGTGTGTCTGTGTGTAAGGGGTGTGGGGTGGCATGTGTGTTTGTGTGGATGAAGGCGGGAAGAGATACGGTACCTTAAAGTGCGTATGTAACGTAAAAAAAATCGTTACACAGCTCAAATTGCTTTAAACAAGTTAGTTTTATCATAAT
>JAUKPP010257834.1:0-12114 GCA_032273245.1 Phyllaplysia taylori
TGTGTGTGTGTGTGTGTGTGTGTGTGTGTGTTTGTAAGAGAGAGAGAGAGAGAGAGAGAGAGAGAGAGAGAGAGAGAAAGAGAGAGAATATGTGTGTGTATGTTTGTGTATATATCTTCAAGTATGACATAGTATTATGCTATGTTTTGACACTATTTAGTATTTACCGTGTTTCCTCCACTTGCTTTTCCCGCGTAAAGTAATCTTAAGAAGAAGAAAGAAAGAAAGAAGAAATATCTGCCGTTGATCTAGTGGGCCAGCCTTTCTACCTGCGAGACTGCCGTCTCAGAGCGCGCGATCTGATTTCCCGCGATAATTCATCTGGAATTTAGGAAAAAGTCGACGCGACACGGCATGATCAATCTCTCAAAACTCTTTATCACCTCAAACAAGATTGCGCAATCTCATAAAGAACTTGAGAGCAATCTTTATTAATCGACCTTACAACTGCTTCAATCCTCATTGTTAGGCAACATGTTGCTTGACCTTTGCATCTCACTCTTCGAACAACGGGGCATTTCTTATTTTTGTGCCGTCCATGCATTTTTAATTTTTTTGTTAATGCTATTTTTGTTGTACTGACCGCCAAAGTGGCGCAACTTTGTTTGTATTAGGCGGCCATGTGACAACATGGGACATAAATAATAGAAGTTATTGCTCACTGAACTCAGGGTAAATGGTGCCGCTGGATGGAGGTGAAATAAAAACCTCTGAACTCGAATCAGGTCGTCGTCCAAGTGATGAAGGGTTTTCCAAAACTAGGTACGTGTAATTCTATTCTTAGATCTTTTGGGTGATATACATATTATCAACAGTTTTATTCATGAAGGAAAGCTAATATCATGGATTTTTTTTCAACGTCTGAAAAAGATAGATTTATGGAGTTTTTACTCCAACACAAACTTTAGAACGAAATTGAGATAAAGATATCACCATTGGCTATAACTTTGTTCCCACGAAACTTCAAACACCAAGTTCTGGGAAACTGTTTTGAAATCAATGCTGCATTCCATCCTTGAGTTTTTGGCCAACACGCCAAACCAGAGCACAAGGACGTCATCACATACAACATGGGCCAACCAAGAAAAATAGAAATCATCTTTGCAGTTCGATGTCCGTGTATAAAACAGCATTCAGAAATCCGGTATCAATCGGATTTAAGCTTTTGAAAAAAAAATAGCCTATGATACATTTTAGTGTTGAAGACCTATGACCAAATAAAGCCATAATTTCTATTCAATTCTCTATGGCGGGTGTCAGCTTTCCGCACTGACATTTTTCTTGAAATGGACTGTACTCAGATAGCGAACTCCAAAAACTACGAAATGTTTTGGGTTTTTTTTTTAAACAGTCCTATTATAGCTACGATGAACTTTCATTGTCTGATATTTTTTCTGCCAAAAGTGCTGTCTTCCTTCTTTACAACACACAATTTTTTTTTCTCTCCTGGTAATCTCGTCACAGACAGTGAGAGGAATCATTTTGTCGTATGTCTATTTTCCCATCACATAGTCTTAGTGCGAGCATCTGTAGCACCATAGTATCAGAATGCAGACCGCGATGTCCGGATTATTCAAGACCTACAATCTGTTCATTCCATCATGGGTTCAACGCTGTCTTCTATTGCATCCAATTGTTTCAATGTAGAATTTGAACTCTAATTATGAAGGGCAAATTGTCTAGCTTTTGATTTTCAAAAGTTGAGGGTGTTAAAAAAAAACACTCTGAGATCATGTTAATGCTTCTAAAATTGCGTTCTTCTATTACAAGTGTTCTTGTAACTTAAATCGACAAAGTCCATATCGCGAATTGGATTTGACCTTAGTACAGTGTCACAATTGTCGTAAAACCACCACCAAATGAAAAATAAAAACCTAAATTAACTGTTGGCGCTCCAAATGTGACTTAAAGTCTTGAATCGAAGCACTTGTTAGGGAAGGTAAATTTTGTTTAAATCACTGTGTTATGCATTCATAATCAGCACGATTATCACGAAGGCCTGTCACCCTTGCCAGGGTACAGGAAACGGACAAGGGATTTCCACCTCCTACAATCTTGGGCTTATGTAATCATAACATCAGCTATTGAATAATCTCCCTTGCAGCAGGGAGGTCATGCAGTTTACCTATGCATCGTTACAACACTGTTTTTTTCAATATAAAGTATTCTGGAAATTTTAATCTACAACATAAAAAATATACATCGCGTATTGAGCAGTAGATGTTCGTTATTCAACTTTCAGAAAAATTTTAATTCTTGAATTTTAAAGCTAGGACCAAATATCAAAATGAAGATTAGCGCCGAGGGATGATTATAGTTGGAGCCATGCGGTTTTTACCTCGGTAGAAATGTCATAGCAACCCGTAAATTACCTATATTTTGTGGGAACAACAAACTGTTTGTGTCGAAATTGTTGTCCATAATTTCGGCCACTGCAGGAATGTCAAAATCCTACATTTTGGGGGTTTAGCTCAACATTTTCTGTACGTCTGGCAGATTGTTATACAGGGTGTTTTTTTTTATATTGATCGATTCTAAATTGATATAACTCAAAGACGATAGGAGATAGAAATACTCTGTTTTCTGTCGATTATTTCTCATCCATTTAAGTTTTTTTCTGGTACCAAAATCAGCCGATTTCATTAACACAGTGTATAATTTTGGAGGTAGGTCACGGAAATTTGAAGCCTAGTTCGACACTGTTAAAGTACAAGACGTAAAGATTGCCCTTGCTTTTTATTGTTAAGTAATAGACAGATAACAACATTACGAAGACCCTCAAGCAATCTGACGGTTAAAAATTGTGTTTAACTGTTTGGAAACGTGGTTTGATGGAACTTTTCCCCGCGAATCAAAACGCTGAAATGCCCCAAAATATATTTGTCGTTTAAGATAAATGTTAAGGAAGGAGTAGTCTAATTGCTCTTTTGTGTTCTACGTTGGCTTTTCTTTTCCCCCATTTCAACACTACTGCCGCGGGAGAAAAGATAGAAGCGACAATATCTCGCTTCCGGGTTAAGGGGCGGGCGTGGGACAAAAAATCTGGGCTTCACTAGCAAACGAGCTAAAACATATAAAAAGTAACTCAAGCACACATACTGACCCTTTAAGCACTACACTCTCTACATTTAAGAGAAATAATGTGGCTTCGGTGTCTAGTGGTTAGGCTGCCGGACTCGTAATCGAAATGTTACGGGTTCGAATACTTTACTAAATTGTGAGAGAGAAAAAAATCAATTAAAAGCTTTATCCACTCTATCGTCATGTTATTTTTTACTTTATCAAGGAATCTTGTGAAGTAAGTTTTGACATTTAAAAATATCTATCTTTATTCTCTGCAAGTAATTTTTCTGCTGAGAAAAGTAAAGAACAAAATTGTCGTCTTCTTGATGAAACATTGACATGCAGGCCTACTTGTGGTGGGGCTTTGCTTCACAACTTGGCGGCGAGAAGGAGCGTTCCTTAAGAAATGATGGTCTTTTCACTTCTCGCCTATGTTACGAATACTACAGAGCTTTCAGCTTCTAGGTTTGAAAACGACTCTTGTTCCCCAACGACGACTTGTTCAGGCCAATGCGCTTGAGAAAATTATTCATATGGTTTATAAACATATTATCTAACTCTTAAGAGGAAAAAGCAAACAAAAAACTTGCATTCCTTCATAGGTTTACGAATACGGACTCTCTTAATAAGTTCACGAACTGGACTTTTTGTATTGACTGTACCCACATGGTGGTCAAGTGGATAAACAGTGTGATAAGTGACGTTGTCAGTCTGTTGGTTACTTGTTTGTTTGCTTGGGGATTTACGGCTTTGTTCATAAATAAGGTCACGTTGGCGCCTAGACTCCATTCCCATTCTCTGGGTCTGAATGCTTCAGGAACTTGCACACAACGCAAGAGAAAAAAATGAGGGAGGGAAGAAAGCAGGGATGACGTGGGACGATTCACCTAAGGAAATGCCACACTTTCCTCATCTACTAGATGCTTGGTGTATTTGTGGCACTTCACCAATGGAAGGCATTCTTCTACTATAGTTCGTTAAAAAATTCGGGGGAGGGGATGGGGCGGGGTTATTGATATTATTAAAAGCACATTTTAAAACTATGACATGAATCCATTCATAAAAATGCTATCCTGTTGAGACAATAGGAACAAACGCCTGTTAGAATTTGGAGGAAATAAGCTTACATGCAGTCGTTTGGGAGAAAATCTACCAAAACCTACGCCATGAACGTTTGCCACGATAACGGTATGTGAGCGTACCGGTAAAATACAGAGTAAAATAGAATAAATCAAAACCTCAAAGTGGGAATAGAGAGATCCAGCGCCAACAGCCTACTGCCTAACGAGTCGCAAAACTTTTTTTTTTTTTAATAAAAAAAAGAAACACACCACAACCATCCTTCCATCAAACAACCGTCTGATATAAAATGATCGTTTTAGAATTCCTTTTCCCAAGTCCCCAATCGAAAAGCTGAGTATGTGACATTTATACTTAACCAAACAGTAAAGGCGTCACAAAACTTTGACTTTTCAGGGAATAAGAGTTGGAGTTACAACGATTCTAAACGCACTTGACATCAACACCTTAATAACCTTAATAATTCAATTTCCCTTCACATAATTCACTTGATTGCATTCCTGTTTAGAACTCGATATATTTATCTGATCAAAGTTCCTTTTGCTGTTACATTACATGATGTTGTTATTATTCTTGCCATGTTTTATTTTCTTTTTATCTGATCAAAGTTCCTTTTGCTGTTACATTACATGATGTTATTATATTTCTTGCCATGTTTTATTTTGTTTTTTTCTTGAATTACATGTGTTTCTTTTTCTCAGAAGAATGTTGTATGGTGTGATCTTGAACACTTTGCGCGTTGAATGTTTGTATTAAGCATTGTGATAAATTTCTTCATGAAATAATTAAAAATCTTAAAACAAAATACAGATTCATCGTGTACAATTTATTCTGTCCTGTTCGAATCCCTCCTGGATTTAAGCTGCAGGTTGTTATAATGCGTTGGTGGTCATATTTTGTCCTTGTAATCCGCTGGCCAGCGTCTGCTGTAAAAACTGGTGAGGCTCTTGGCCTAACGCGCGGAAGACTCGAGTTCGATCTCACCTGCAGACTATCTTTGGGTTTTTTGCTAGGATTCGTCCCTCTCAACCCCGGTTGGCCCCGACAGGCAGGGTCGAGGAAGCCCGTCTTTTAAATGACTTTACAGTGTTGCAAGGAACGTACATCTGATAACCAAACGAAACTACATAAAGGGAGGGGAAGGCGCTACCCGGGAGCGGGGCTTGTTATGCGGAGGAGCAGTAAAGCACCCGCCTGTGAACGTTGAGGTCCCGGGTTTGAATTGGATTCACCGCAGCAGAGAGATGGTTTTTTTTGTTTGTTTGGGGGGTTTTTGGGGGGTTTTTTGTTGTTGTTTTTTTGTTGTTGTTTTTTTTTGTTTTCTTCGCTCCAACATCCTTCCTACCATAAATGGAGGTAAATCAGAGGCCCCAACCTCTTACATAGTGCTGCAAGGCGCGTTGTTTCCAAACTAACCAACAAACATACACTTTGAGGTTGAACATTCATGGTTCTATCCTATAGCTGAGAAATTGTGCCCCTTCCTTTGGTCTATTACTAAGTTTGGGGAAAGTAAAATCCCAACCTGTGAAATAAGATTTAGGTGCCTGTCTTACGAAAAGCTGTAAAGGAAACTATAAGAGATATACTTCACAGCACCTTAATTTAGAGAACTAGTAGGAGCCCATAACATTAACCAACAATGAACATCAGAAGATCAAAACATGGTTTTGACATCTCACACGAATGCCAGCTTTGGTGTTGTTCCTGGTTTTACGTCCTTTGCACCACTGTAACGTCATTTACGAGAAGGGCTACTTCGATCCTGCCTTTCAGGGCCAACCCAGACTGAGAAGGAGGAATCCCAGGAGGCAAGAGCCCATCCTACGCACGGAATCGAACTCGGATCTTCCACGTAATGGATGAAGAGTCTAACCATTACCCCACAGACGCCGATAACCAACTGTCAAGACACCAGCCATCTCACCGTGCATACAGCTCAAGATTCAGTTGCTGGAAGGCAAGAACACGCTCACTGATGACCTGGGGCAAGGAGTTCAAAGGGAGGCTATTAACTTTGGCTTGGTTTGGCTTGATTCTGGAGTAACGTCTCTTGCAAAAATGTTAGGTCATTTAATAGACGGGCTTCTTGGACTCTATCTGCTCTGATGACCTTGGTCAAGGAGTTCAAAGAGATAATAGGTTACTAACTTTGGTTTGGTTTGGCTTGATTCTGGCTTAACATCTCTTGCAACACTGCAAGGTCGTTTAATAGACGAGCTTCTTGGACTCTATCTGTCAGGGCCAAACAGTCAAAGAAGCAGGTGCCTTTATGAATAAATAACTTCAAACTAACCAACTTACTGCTAGGGCCAACACGGGTTGAGAGGGTCAGTCCCAGCAGAAAAGTGGAGAAATATTTGATAAAACAAACTACCCCATGTGGGCCTCGACCTCACGTCTCCTACCTGATAGGCAGAGAGCCTAACTATTTCTCCGGCCCTGTGGACCCGGACTCAATACATAATGCGGACGATCTGCGTGTTTTCTGCTGGGATTTTTCCCTCTCGGCCTGACTTTGCTCTGGCAGGCAGGGTCGAAGACTCGAAGAAGCCCGTTTCTTAAATTACCTTACAGTGTTGCAGAGGACGTAAAACATGTAAACAAATCAAACTAACTATCACACCACAGACGTTGGTCTAACTTGGAGAACATCCACTCCCCTCCCCCCTCACTCCCCCACACACTAGTAGTGCAACAAAGAAACATCTTTTTCTGCACTCGACGCCTTATTAGTAATAAACGGCAGACAAGAGTAAAGGTCAATGAGTAAGTACCTTGGTGCAGTCTGTTGGCATGAAATGTCAACAGACTCAAACCTTCTATCTTGACTTGAATTTATGACCTCTTTAAAATTATTTCGGAAACAAACAATGATCATCTTGCAACGCGAAAATCACAGTTTGATAAACAACAATATTTCCTCAAACACTAGCTGGGTATTGAAAGCCCTCAAACTCTGTTATGCGCCTTTTAGTTACAAGCATCTCGAACAGAAATTCCTTAAAGGGTAAATGAACCTCTCCCTCCCTCCCTCCCTCCCCCTCTCTCTCTCTCTCTCTCTCTCTCTCTATCTATCTATCTCTCTATCTACACGTATCTATCTATCTATCTATCTATCTATCTATCTATCTATCTATCTATCTATCTCCCATCTCTTTCTCTCTCTCCCTGTCTATCTATCTCCCATCTCCTTCTCTCTCTCTCTCTCTCTCTCTCTCTCTCTCTCTCTCTTTCTCTATCCATCTATCTATCTATCTCTCTAATTGCCTCCCAGCCGCCACCCACGCGAAGAAGGAACTAAACCAATGTTGACTCTATCAAATACAACAATACGAACTTCCTAAAGCGTTGAATATTCGCCTGATCCTCACTTGTCTAAAATCATGAGCAAGGAACGAACAGAGGCTTCGAGTTAATTTTGGCACTGAGGAAGCTTATTATCTTTTGTGTATAAGAACACTGCTTTTGCTGGAGCCAGAGTCTTAATTACAAAATAACACTGCAATATCAAAGTTCTCATGCAGTAAAAGATTCAATCAAGGTCACTTTCCAGCTTCACCGGCATTATTGTGGTTCTCGTCTTTCAAGATGGAGGGGTCATTGCTCGAATGACATTGATGGATGAAAGGTTTTATTACTGTTGTGAACGTTATTTCAGTCTGAATCAAAGAAAAGAGAAAAAGCGAAGGAATCAACTTTGGGACGACATAAAAAAAACTCCATAATATAGGGGGTAAAGAGGGGCTTTGAATAACCTTACAGTGTTGCATCGGACGGAAAACCGGTAACCAAACAAAGTTAAAGTTTGTCCAGATACTGCTTTGGTTTTGTTGCCACCCAGCAGAATAAACAAACGCAGATCTTCCATACGCGGGATCGAACTCGGGTCCTCCGTGAAGTAGTAGGCATCCTTTCGTCTCGGGAGACGATGGTTTGCGCCCTGTGTGGTTTTGGTATCATTGGAGAGGAGGAGTACAGAGAGAGGCAACTTACCTCCCTTTATGACGCAACTCCTAGCACGTTTATTAAAAAGCAGTGCTACCCTGCTATGGTCCAAATCAAAATGGCGAAACAAAAGCTGGCTTCTCTATAAATAAATACGTCTTAATAACTACCAGATGAAAATTACAAGACACACACTTATCTTAGAGTGCACAAGCAAACAGAAAATCTCATCAAAATTATTTTTAACCTAAAACCTATAAATTAGCGATAAATATTGATTCATATCAACCACGTCATGATGATAATTTTTCACTCTCTTATGCCGTTGTAACGCACTTGAAACGCACTTGAGTAGTTCTTCTGCTACTCTTTCGCTTGCACATTTTTTTTCTCTTTTCGCTTACTAATCCAGACCGAACTTGCATCTCTTTATATATAAGCTCTTTGGTATCATCAGTTTTGTTGAGAGCAGCGACGGGTGTGACTCAGCAGCCTGATCCTTGCATGGCAGTCACTACCGCACTTGCCGCACACGTATTTAGACTGGGGGTTTAGCGCTTTGTTTTGCTGTGTCTCTTTACTTCTTGCTCTTCTCTCCTCGTCGGCGCTGTGGTGTAATGGTTAGGCTCTTCGCCACGGTTCGATCCCCGATCGCGAACGATCTGGGTTTTTCCTGCTGTGATTTTTTCCCTCTCAGCCCGGGTTGGCCCTGACAGGCAGGGTCGAAGTAGCACGTCTCTTAAATGACCTTACAGTGTTGCAGGGGACGTAAAACTGGTAACCAAACCAAGCAATCTCCTCTCCTCGAACTGCTTCTCTGTCCTCTCCTCACCTCTCTTGACCCCCTCCCTCAACGCATGTCTCCAGTCTCTGCGGTCGTCAGCGACGATATGTGAAGAGCCTAACTATAACACCACAATGCCTGTCCGGATATTGTATTCACACTCCACACCTTGAAGTTCCATCGTCAATAGAAGAGTAAAGATGTTGGAGACAGCAAGAACAATCTCGTTGTCATTTTCCCCAAACCGACAGTTCTCTCGACAGTTAGATTGGATTCGTTTCCTTTGGTTATGAGATTTACGTCAGTTGCAACACTGTAAGGTTAATTGAGAGACGAGCTGCTTCGACCCTGTCTGTCAGTACCAACCAGGGCTGAGAGGGGATAAATCCCAGCAATAGTAGATGCTCATCCGGTCCGCACTTAGGTTCGAACCGAGATCTTCTGCATGACAGACGAAGAGCTAAGCTTTAAACCACAAGAGCGGGTCTAGAGTGAGCTTTTGAGGAAAGATCGGTCTCTGCTTACAATATTATCATTAAGATAGAGCAAGATTTATAATGTAGATGGTTCAGTGGTTACCCTCGGAATCTGTCTTCTTTTTTTTTCCAAAACACTTTAAAACTTACCCTTAAACACGTGAAGTAGCAGTCATCTTAAACAGCTACATCACTTATAGTTTCAATAGAAAACTACCCAATAAGTAAATGGTTTCGAAATTTCAAAGTTTACATCCAATAGATTCATAACTTATCCTGTCATTGACTTTGATTTACAGACCATAGCGCGTGGTTTCATAAACTGGACATACCGATGTCTGTGGTGTAATGGTTAGGCTCTTCGCCAATAAAGCAAGCGACTAGATTTCGTTTCCCATCCGGGGACAGATAAGATATCTTTATTTATATTTTATACAGGAAATTTTGGACAACATGCAAAGAATTTGCATCTTTCTATCCGGGTACTCCCTTTTGGCAGGGTCAAATAGCTCGTCTCTTACTTACCTTACAGAGTTGATAGGGACATAAAACTAAAAAAGAATATCTTGCAAAATATAGGAAACAATTTTTTTAAAGCAAACAGTGCCGCGGTGTAAAATGTCCATGAGCGATATTATGATACGTCGCGGGGTAGCAACTCATCTGTCGTTAACTTGATTTTTTTCTTCTTTTTTTTTTCTTCTACTTTACAAGAGTCAAAAGACTGTTTTTCTTCTACAAAATTAATCAAGACGAAATAGTATGGAATTTGACACTGTCGGTTGTGTTTTTCTAATAAATTGCCAATATTTTTTACAGGACATGCTTCCTTTGGTAGTGCCTTGGAATATGCAAAAAACAGTCATGTTCGCCGAAAATCGAGTTGCGATAGTTGATTAGTTTGTTTTGGTTTTGATTTCACGCCCCTTGCAACACTGCAAGGTTATTTACGAGGCGGAGCTCCGAATTTTATGTCCATCCCCGAGAGGACGATGGTCGCAGCCTTGAAAACCCCGAAAGAAACCGGTGAACCTCCCAGGGTTCGAACCACGGGACCTCCTCAATAGGTGAGCGCACTACCGCTCGACTACAATATACCCCTTCAATAGTTGACTGCTAAACCGCGGCTCAGTATGCGAACACGTGCAATCACAGTTCATGTCAGTATGCGAACACGTGCAATCACAGTTCATGTGAGTCTGTCAACAAGGTCATTACTGATTGGCATTTGCCACCCTGCGATCATACTTAGGTCTATGTCGTTGCATTCATCGCCAACGCTGTTGTTTCTGATAAATAGTATATGTTGTGCTTGGTTGGGATGTGCAAGTACTCCATACCTTGCGTAACTTCACGAAGGCCATTTTCTTTGGTCGTACCAGAGAGTCTGTATATTGAGAGGAGAAATGCCACGTGACAACAGTGCATTGCAAGCGTGGCCGCGGATTACAATAACCAAGCGCGACTCACCACTCGCACTCGCCACATTTTCTTTTGCTAACTGTGCTTCGATTGTATGACTCAGATTCGTGTTTATAAGCTTCGTTTCTTCTCTCAAACTATACACTCTCTGGTCGTACCCACGGTCTCGAAAAACTCACAGAATAGATATAATACGGAAGTACAATCCCTATACCCTACTTTTACTTTCAATATGAATAGCATCTCTACCTGAGATAGTGTTATATTTATTTGAAATAGTTTGTATTTTGTCTCGTAATTTATCGAATAGAGAATGATGGTGCTTTGCTATAAAAAATAAAAAAAATGAAAGAATTATGTAAAAAGGCAGAGCAGTGAGTATCGCGTTTGTTTTGTTGTGCGTCGTCAAGCGTCGCCAAATAAGATGGCGGATTCCCCGGAAAGCGAACATTGGCGGAACATAACGAAATGGCTATATGTACTTCTGTATTATATCTATTCTGTGGTCATGTCCATGTCTGATTGTTTGGATTCCATGAACTATTCAGCTCACGGCTTCGCTGTGGAAAACAAGTTGTTGTTCACTTCCATTTTGGCTTGATTTCTCATTATAAATAACACGGAATGTTTTATGATGCTGACGACAGAAATTATAATAACAGCAGCTGATCTTGTTTACCAAGGTTTTCACACCATTTAATGACTTTGAACTCCATTTATATCTTGTTTATTTCGATTTGGAATAGTTTTGTTTGGTTTCTAATTTTACACCCTGCAAGGTCATTTAAGAGACAGAATACTTCGACCCTGCCTGAGAGCCAACCTGGACTGAGAGTGACAAAACACGGCACAAAAATGCAAATTCTCGTCCGCACGTGGGATCGAATTCGGGTCTTCTGCATGATTGACGAAAAGTGTAAGTTAGAAATTACTTATTTAAACAGGCACCAGTTTCTTTTGCCGTTTTAGCAAGAAGAGTGTGAGCATGACTCCATAAATGCCAGTATTTTATATTGGAGGCGATTAAGTGCAACCAATATCGCTCTGTTGATGAGTAATCACATGTACACATTATGCTCATATCCTAAAGGAAAATAAACAGAAGAAGAAAAAGTCAAATCAAGGCGCAAGCTCATTATTAATCGTTGTTACTTTGTTTACAAAATATTGTGTTTACATCTTTTGAACTGAAACAACGAGGGAGCCATGTATACAGAGAGGGACATGGAGAGAGAGAGAGAAAGAGAGAGAGGGAGAGAGAGAGGGAGAGAGAGAGAGAGAGAGAGAATGATATGAAGCGGGGATGCATGAGAGTATGATGGAGAGAGGGAAAGATAAAGA
>JAUKPP010257845.1:0-21552 GCA_032273245.1 Phyllaplysia taylori
AGACCTAGAGTGATTTGGGCGGATGTGTGATTGATTATGTTTATCATGGACTTGTGAATGTATCTCTGTAAAGCGCCAAGGGCTTACATTGTGGGGATAGTGCGCTGTATAAATATTCTATATTATTGTTGTTATTATTATGTTTATAACAAGGACACAGAGGAAAAGTTTAATTACCGGACAATAAAGTAATTGTATATAGATTAGTGACATGTAACACGATCATTAATGTATTGTTAGGGAGTTCAAGAGGCCTCACACGTTACACCCTACATTGACCTTGATCTCATCTCTTTTTTCAGCTTTCCCAACCTGTGTATATTGCACGTGACTCGGAAGAAGCTCATCGATGTCCTCACGGAAAGGATCTTGGATGCCATCAAGTTGAATAAAAAGCTGAAAGAGAACAATATGAATGTGGAGCCTCCAATCACTGGTAAGGTTACTGTAATCCGTGTATCATGTTATGTTTTCAGAGGTGTTAAAAGCAAGGAGCATTGGTTGATGATGTATATAAGTGTTCAACAGTGAGACTTTAAGTTCTACAGTCTTGAATATCTCTCCATAGTTTGTGAAAATTCAATAATAGGGGTTGTGACATGAGCTAAAGACTAGGAGTATGATATGTTAAAATATTGTACTAGTATCTTCAGCAAACCATTTAGCGACTGCATTGCACTTTGCAATCATCTGGTCTGTTGACTGCATTGCACTTTGCAATCATTTGGTCTGTTGACTGCATTGTACTTTGCAATCATCTGGTCTGTTGACTGCATTGTACTGTACAATCATCTGGTCTGTTGACTGCATTGTACTGTACAATCATCTGATCTGTTGACTGCATTGTACTTTGCAATCATCTGGTCTGTTGACTGCACTGTACTTTGCAATAATCTGGTCTGTTGACTGCATTTTACTGTACAATCATCTGATCTGTTGACTGCATTGTACTTTGCAATCATCTGGTCTGTTGACTGCATTGTACTTTGCAATCATCTGGTCTGTTGACTGCATTGCACTTTTCAATCATCTGGTCTATTGACTGCATTGCACTTTGCAATCATCTGGTCTGTTGACTGCATTGTACTGTACAATCATCTGGTCTGTTGACTGCATTGTACTTTGCAATCATCTGATCTGTTGAGGTCTGCCGACTGCATTGCACACTTGCTGAATAGACACGTCTTTGGTATATCGGTTAGGCTCTTTGCCTTCCACAGAGAAAACATGAATTCGAAGCCCATTTGGGGTAGTTTGTTTGGTTGAGTATACCTTCCATTTTTTCTGCTGGGACAGCGTCCCTCCAAGTGAAACCACTTAGTATACACCAGAGGTGCCAAGTTTCTGAATAAATCCTGACATCCAGGTTTCTGAAGTGGACATTATGACCATCCTAAGCAGCTGTTATTCAGAGCAGAAAAACTGGACTTCAGAATTTTTTTCTTTATTAGCTGGCAGCTCTGATAAAAGGGACAACTTAAAGGCTACTTTTGGCCTAGCTCTTGGGATGCAGGGTTAGGCTGTCATGTCTCTAAGAAGTAAAGATTATAACCAGAAGGGGGAACAGCATACAAGGGCAGCAACTGGAAACAATATTTATTTCATATTTCAGATGAAGATCGCAAACTGGCCAGGAATCAAGCTGACGAACAGTCTAAAAACATGCAGCTTAACGTAGTGCGATTGTGCTTTCAAGTTTTCCTCCGGAACCCAGACAGTTCATTCAGTAAAATGCTCAACCCAGTGACTTCCCAGCCGATCTACGACAGCAGTAAGTTTTTGTTGTCCTTTCAAACTTCGGGTGCTTTTTTTATTAACAGTTGTAAAAATTACAAACCTCAACCAGACTTCAGAAGTGTATGACATGATTTAGAAGTCTGGTTGAGGTTTGTAATTTTTACAACTGTTTATTTTTCCACACGCGTTACAAACTCTTTTGAATCCTTTGGGATCCCAGATTGCAGTATCTCTGTTTGAGTACTGCTTTCATCCTCGTCTCTTTTTATTAGAAAAATATTTCACTTATTCTCATGTTAATTGGGGAGGAAAAATTTGGGTTCACTTACACTTACATCATGAGCTTGACAAAAGTTCCAAGAGATGCCCTCTGTTGTTAGAATGCAAGATGTGGTGTTGCTTCATTGCTACTGCTTATTGTTCACTGATGCTGTGGTGTAAGGGTTAGGCTCTTTGCCTGTCATGCGGAAGACCCGAGTTTGATCCAATGTTTGAACGATCTGCATGTTTTTCTGCTGGGATTTTTTCCCTCTCAACCCAGGTTGGTCCTGACAGGCAGGGTCGAAGTAGCCCGTCTCTTAAATGAGCTTACAGTGTTGCAGGGGACGTAAAACTGGTAACCAAACAAACGAGAAAAAAAAGCTTATTGTTCAGAAGTTGCTTCTTCAAGCACAGGGTCCGCCAAACAAAACAACAGGCTCGGATTTTTATCCATATATCTCTTAATAGTCCATGTTTTGTTTTTTTGCGTAACTTCACACATTGTGAGTTTGTCCAAGGGGAAAATGTGTCTGAAAATTTCGTTGTGTTTGGTGCTCAGAAATAATAAAAAATGTTTAAATTACAGCATCAGATTTTTTGTACATGCACCCATTGTTATGCCATTTTATTTAGTATGATCGATTGCCCATAGCATTTAAGCTTCTGGTTTATTTGTGTCTAGAATCTCCTGGGGCGTCAGCCTTAAAGATCTGCCGGATGGACAAATATGGAGGTTGCTGTTCAGGCAATGAGGAAGTCTTCCTATTGTGTGAGAAAGTCCAGAAAGGTATTCTTTAATTTTTTTTTCTGCCAGAATTACACCTTTAAAAATTTCTAAACACTAAATTCAATTACTTTACCTTCAGTTGAATTTGATTGATAATTTGCCATTATAGCATTAGGATTAAGGTACGGTAAATCAGAAATGTTCAATAATGTAGAGTTGAACCTCCTTCAGCGACCACCTGTACAAACCATCTCTTCACTTTTCCCACCTTGGTTGTTTTTGTATTTTATATAATGACAGTGTCCATGATGATCACCTAAGTTGACCACTTTTTTTCTCAACAATAAGTTTTGACTTCTGGTGGGTTCGACTGTATTTTCTAATTCTAGTCTGTGTTGATCATGCCATTGGTTATGAAGATAAATATATTGTGTGTAATATTGTTTGTGCCTAGGGGTGGTCAATTTCATACATGTTATGACCTAACAAGAACAAGAAAATTAAATGATAATTTACCGGCATCAATGATGGATCATGTATCCCTGGGCAGTCTCAAGGAAGACCATTTCTCCTTATATCTGTAATCAGATATAAATTCAAATTTAGACTTTGCAATAAAAGACAAATTGTGAACGCTTGAACATATTTCACATAGCCTCATAGCTTTTTCCCTAACTCAAGTATCTGTGACTAAAAGTTCATTTAGAAAAACTGCAACACAAAATTATCTTTTAGATCATTTTTATGTGTGCAAAACGTGTGCACTCTGTACTGTGTATTGTCTGAATGTTCCAGATGATATCCAGGTGAGATTTGTGGAACAAGCGCCAGACGGGAGTGTCAAGTGGGAAGCTTATGGAAACTTTGGGCCGCTCGATGTTCACAGACAGGTAGGCACTGCCTCAGCAGCTTTGTAGTGGTTTTTGGTTGGTTACTAGTTTTACGTCCCCTGCAACACTGTAAGGTCATTTAAGAGATGGGCTACTTCGACCCTGTCTGTCAGGGCCAACCCGGACTGAGAGGGAAAATATCCCAGCAGAAAAAAAAACAGATTGTCTGCGACCAGGAATGAACTCGGGTCTTCCCCATGATAGGCAAAGAGCCTAACCATTACACCACATCACAGGTATGTAGTGGTTTGAAAATGTCATTTTCATTCATTATTCAGTTAAGTTTTCAGTCATTTATTTATAGAGGCACCGGCTGGCTGATTTATCCTCTTAACATTTTTACAATCTTCAAGCATGCAAAAGGTGATTACATTTTTTTTCTCTGAACACCTTCATTTTTCCTGAGTAGGAGGTATTAAGCAGTCTGCCGCAGGTTCAAGCACTGCCGCCGGGCTTTGGTGTAATGCTTAGGCTCTTTACCTGTTATGCGGAAGACCCTAGTTCGATCCCGGTCGCAGGGATCTGTGCTTTTTCCTGCTGGGATTTTTCCCGCTCAGCCAGGATTGGCCCTGACAGGCAGGGTGGAAGTAGACCATCTCTTAAATGACCTTACAGTGTTGCAAGGGATGTAAAGCTAGTAACCTAACCGAACCAAAGCAGGTTCAAGCTCTGTCTGCCATGTGTTAAAGATAAAGTAAAAAATGGATGGTTGTTGAGCTGCTCTCTCACCTGGTGTTGTCAGAATGGGGCTGAGACTGGTCAGCCTGCTGTCTGTTTACTGTAACCGAGTGGGACATTACGGTTGTGTTACATTTCCTGTCTCACCTGAGGCAGCGTGTCAAATTGTCTCGATAAGACAGTAAGTTGCTCTTATAACTTTGGAGATTATAGGGACGTTAACTAAAGCAACAAGCAGAGAGAAAAGTAGACCTAATGAAAAATTGCCAATGTGCATTTCTTAGGAAAAAACTGCCTATAACAGAAAACATATCTGGCGTCTTTATAAATAAGTGATTATTATTAAAACTATTTTTCTGGTCAGTTGATTGGAGGGGATTTTATGGACAGAAGTTTATCACTATGATGAAATTATTTGTTATTTTATATGAATGTAAAGGTAGTTTGAGTAAGCAGACTAGTTTGGTTACCACTTTTACGTCCCTCTTAACACTGTAAGGTCATTTAAGAGGCAAGCTACTCTGACCCTGCCTGCCAGGGCCAACCTTGGCTGAGAGGGACAAATCCTAGCAAAGAAACACAGATCGTCACATTAGTACGTGGGATTGAACACGGATCTTGCGAGTGATAGGTGAAGAGCCTAACCATTACACCACAGACGCCAGTAGACAAGACTTATGTGTTCATCTCTCATCTTATATTCTTCTACTTCCCTACCTTTGCAGTACGCCATCGTGTTCAAGACTCCTGCCTACCACAACACAAACATCGATAAGGCGGTCAATGTGCTTATCATGCTTCAGAGGAAATCAGACCAAGAAGTCAGCGAGCCGAAGGCCTTTACCTACTTCCCTCAAAACAGAGGTATGTCATCCTAGTAATAAAGGCAATTGATTTATTAATCAGGTTTTATCTTTTATCAGCAGCTTCTGCAGGCTTTACGCCCCTTTGCAATGTATGTGCCATCTCTTAGAGAGATGAGCTTCTTGAAATATGCCCAATTGATTTTGGTTTTTTGCTTTGATGTGATCTGTTCCTTCCACTTTTTTCTGAATGTTGTCCTAATGTATTTTCTGGGGCTGAAATGTTATTTCATTTTCAAAAGTGCTGTAAAATCTCAACCGTACAATGTTATAATTTCTGTAAATTTCTCTTTAATGACATTCCCAGTTTTGTGAGAGCCATAATGGCTACCAGCAACAGCATTGATTTGATAAGATGAGATAAGATAAACTTCATTGTCTTGTAACGAAACTTTTCTTTTTGGTTATAACAAGGACACAGCACATAGAAGCATACTAGATGTACACAATAGTTATGTTTTATCTAGTGATGATGTGATACAGTGATCAACCCAAACTCTTGTCTTGCAGATAAAGACAACATTGCCAGCAAGAAGAGGAAGCGCATCCCACTGGATGGCTATGACTTTGGGGACGGTGGGATGGGTGGCGCTGGCATGGGAGGAGACGGGGGCGGGTCTGGGAACGACGGAGGAACAGGCCCGGGAGGAGGCCCAGGCGGAGGAGGCGGTCTCATCAGTAATGGAGCTGTCCACCCGAGTGGGCACATAATGATGCAGTTGTCAACTACAGGTGAGCTGCAGTTTTCTGCTGGAAGGTATTACAAGATCTGGACAGATGGACTTTGTTGTATCCATAGCAAATTGGTTTCAGGCTAAAACATCAGAAGAAGCTGGTACCTCTATAGAAATAACTTTTAGCCAAATTCGTTTTACGCCATAGCTATGTAAGTAGCCTTTTGACATGTTCACTTTGAATGCAGCAGTAAAAGATATATTATGCAAGTTCTTCAAAGATTTAAGATGATGTTTTAGAGGGGAAAATTATTATAGTGGATTGAAAGTACAAAAAAGACTGAATGTTTCATTAAGACAGAATTATTGTATGTCTTTTCTACAGCTGAGGTGTCCAGCGGCAAGCAACTACCTCAGTCCGTAGAGGAGGGTATGTAGTCACGCCATTCCACTTGTTCCTATGCTCAGTAGGTTTGCCGCAGTTTCTCACATTGACATAAGGCTCAGTATGTTATACTGAAATATTATAAGTTTTTTTGTTGTTGTTTTTCCTTAATGGTTCTGGTAGCTTTGTAAGGTATTATGGGTGATATTTAGTATTTAAGATAAGATAAGATAATACTTTATTGCCCCCCGAGAGTAATTGTCTTGGTTTTACAAGAATGATAAAAAAAAAACATGCATAGAAAGATGTATAGAGGGAGCTATGAATTGTGGAACATGTATATAAACATAAACTTTTTAGACTTACTATACAACAAAATCCCCCGTCCTATCGGAGATGGAGGTAAAACTCTGAGGTCTTGTCTCTTGAATGACCTTACAGTGTTGCAAGGGGTGTTCAACCAAAATCTAGTCAAACCAAGCCAACAAAATCGAAATTGCCATGCACTTTTTTAAAACTTACGAAATTCGAGTCATGGGTGAAACTTTTCTCATGCAGTCAAACGTCACACTATACTCACTTGACAGAGAACTATACCATAACTGGGGAAGGAAAAATTACATTATCTGACCAGGAGGACTATCTCCTTATTTCTTTTTCTCATTCATGACTTTGATTTGTTTTTTAGATGTTGTGATGGTACATATTGTGTAGATCTATTTAAGAACAAACATAGTTTTCTCAATCTCAGGCACACACAATTACAAACATTACTATAATTATGTCGTAATGAAACTTGCAAACTTTGTTAGTCTGAAATGAGGCTAAAAGTGTTTTCTTCCATGTCTAAGGGTGGTCAAAGTCACCCGTCTTATCATGTCTTAAGACATCAGTAATGCATGAGACAAGCCACAAGGAAGCAGACAGTCACTGATAGCGTCAATCTGTATTGCAACATGATTGTACCATATTTATTCTCCAGCTGTGACTGAGAACCTGAAAGAGAAGCAACGCGCCCTGGAGATAGAGCAGTTGAAGAACAGTGGGAGTTTTCCGTGGAGCTCCGATGCCCATGACCAGTTTGTGGGCAGCTATGAAGACTCGGATATTGAAGTGGACGCTGCCCCAATACCGTCCCGTCATTTAGCCGATGGTCACATACAACCAGGCATTAGTCCTGGTGAACTCCATGTAAGAATTGGGTGTTGCCTTATCTTATACTAAACCATTCCTAATTAGGTGGTCAAATATTTTGTTTGTTTGGGGTTTTAAGTCTTCTTCAGCACTATAAGGTCATATCGGTGCTGGACAAATATTTGTGGACTCTGTGCTTCTTGGTGAGTGCATTGTCTCCAGTTTTTTGTGAGATGAAGAACAGTGTTTGACTTTTTTCTAAAAGAGTGGTGATACATAATGATTAGTTGGAGAAAAATTGGATGTATGCAATCTAACTTTCTTCAGACAAATTGTTACATGTGACTGCAAGATTGAATGAAAATTGATCGATTGGAAGATAAATTGAGAAAATTGAGCTGCTTGATATGTTTTGTCTGATTCATGTCAGATTTGGGAGTGGTGAGTGAGCATGCGAAGTCATTTGATTTTTTTGTCACAACAAAAGCGTTGGATCTCCCTAGCTCTATTCTGCTCATGAGGTAATGAATACTATAAATACACTGAAGTTTATCCTGGATTAGTTAACAAAGACAAAGAGGAAACATCATTAGTTTGTCGCTGAATGTCAGTCGTTTAAGGGTGTTTTAAAGACTCGTTGAAATATGTTCACTTTTTAAATTTTGGTATAGATCCATCTATTCTATTCTATAAAAAGGCTGTACTAAAAAATCTTTCCATTTGTTTTCGACCTACTTGGGAGAGGGGGGGGGGGGGGGGGGAGGTATTAGAAAATAATGGTTTTAATCCTTTTTTTCATAGGTAAGCTGTTTTTGGTTTTTACTAGTCAAACTCAAAAAAATACTGCAGCTTGTGACAGACCACATGAAATTTCTAGCCTATTCTGAATGTAGAGATGTGGAGTTTGGTTTGTTTTAACTGACTCTTGATTTTATTCACAGTCAAAGCGGGGGCCAGAAGATGATCCATCATGTTCTACTATGAGTGATCGCTTGAAAGAATCCAGTAACAATACGGAGTCAGGCGAGGTATCGGACACTACTTGTACAGAGAGCAAGCTTCCATCAGAACTGTCATATGAGCAGGTCGACTCTGGTGTTGTGACAGATAGCTCTAAATCCATATCATCAATCGAGGAGAAACTGGAGACAACCAAGTCTACTCTCTCAGTGCCACAGCCCAATCACACGCACTCTGCGGACCACAAAGGGGAGTCGACGAATTGTGATCGGAAGATCAGCAAATCTTCCTCAGCCTCGGATTACCATTCTGAATCAGAGACGAAAGTTGACGTTATTTCAGAAGGTGTGAAAAGTGATGAAGGTTTCTCTGACGTTTCTGATGATGCCGTTTTTAAAAACTCGCAGAGTCCAAGAAAGGTTGTCCAGCAAAACGCAACTCATCAAAATCCCTGCACAGGTGATTAGTCTAATATAAGTCTTTTAAATTTATGTGTTTCCCGTTTGGTTTAAAACCCCTTTCAGGACCTCTGAATGTCATGTCCATCTCTGGAAAAATCTTGATGAACCTTCCAAGATTTGAACCCGCCACCTCCAGAATTGTAGGTGGGCTCTTTGCCCCTCCACCATAGACACCCCTCAATCTTTGTGTAACTCCATAGGAAAACCTATCTGAAGCTGCCGGCATTGGTTTCATGAAAAGGCTGTTTAAATTCAATCATCCTATATATGAAAATCACGTAATTGGACAGTCTTTAATTCACAGTGCTTTTTCTGGTTTTAAGAAACATGCACCCAAATGCCCAAATGTTTACAGGCCATTTACTCACAGCAGAATATTTATATCAGTTGTACTAATACATATATATACAAAAAGCTTGATAGCTTACATGGAGCACTAGTGTCTGTGGTATAATGGTTAGACTTTTCGCCTATCACGCAGAGGAAGGGAGTTCATTCCCCACTTTAAACAAACATTGGCTCTCTGCTAATATGCTATGTCCCTCACAGGCCAGATTGGCCCTGACAGTCAGGATTGAGGTAGCTCTCTTCTGAAGTGACCTTACAGCGTTACAAAGGGTGTAAAACCCAATCCAAACCAAACAAAGTTTACATGGTGGGATGAAACTTATTTATTGCGCTTAGGGCAGCAACAAAGGATCTCCAGCTCTGTCTTTGGCCATCCTAGTCAACATCCCCCATGAGTAGTTCCAGGACTTCATTTTGGACTCGACAGTGCGTCGCCAGGTCATCTTAGGTCTGTCCCTCTTGCAACATCCTTCAGGTGTCCCATGTTGTGCAGTCTTGACAATAGAGTCAGGTTCCCTCCTCAATACATGCCCAATGCATCTCCATCTTCTCCTTGTTATAATGTTGGTCATGTCTTCTTGTCTACATTTTGGTGTAAGCTCGTTGTATGAAAAGAAAACAACTCAGCACGGTCATGATCAGTCGTCCTCCAGCATTTTTTTTAGCGTTTTTATTGTCTTAACCTACTTTGTTCAGGTGGTTGGAGGGTATCTGGTGTGGTCTGTTTCTTCTGCTTCTTTCTATGTGTTCCTATTGTCCTATTCTACTTCTTCCACCGGCATCTGTGGTGTAATAGTTAGGCGCTTTGCCTATCACGCAGAGAATGTGAGTTCGAGGCCCGCGTCGGGCAGTTTGTTTGATTGGGTATTTCTCCGTTTTTCTGCTGGGACAATGTCCCTCTCAACCTGGGTTGGCCCTGACAGGCAGGGTCAAAGTAGCCCGTCCCTTTAATGGCCTTATAGTGTTGTAAGGGATGTTAAGCGAAAACCAAACGAAAAACCTATGTTACTTCTTGGTGCTGAAATGACCTCATCAACCCCATAGAGTTGATAGTGCCACATAATCTCAAATAAATATTGAATAACAGAAAAATAAACAAAATCTTCCTTTTGACACTGAAATGACCTTATACTTTCACTATAGTACTAAAAGACCTCACCCAAACAACTGGCTCGTATAGTTCTGAACGATATTCCATTTCCTTGACTGCAGATCATCAGATCACCGGATGTTGTCAGACTCTCCGGTGTGGTCTGCTCCTTCTCCTTTTGGTCTAAATGTTTCTATTACCGTCATCTACTCCATGGTTCTGAAATTACCTTACAGTTTCAATGGTGCCCTAAAACCTAAACAAAACCCAACAAAAACTTCTTCCTGGCACTGAAATTACCTAACAGTTTCAGTTAGTGTTGAAGAAGATATAAGTTATTCATTTATAGAGGTGCCAGCTTCCTTTTCTGTTTTTGCCATTGTTAGCCCCGAAAGACTCCATTAAAACAGGCTCATATATTTCTAAATGATTTTCTATCTTGATCAGATTTGTCCGGTTCATGCGCCCAATTGACAGACACTGCGCGACAGGTGGCAAGTCGTGTCACAGAGAGAACTCTGGCTGCGCTGGCAGACTTCGCTGAGACTGGTGACATCCGCCACCTGCTACTGGTGCAGAGGCATCTTCTGGCTATCGGAAATGAGAACGGAGATCTGTAAGATGCAGTTTTATGATACCTTGTTTCTGTTTATAATAATAATAATGACTGCATTTATAAATTTATAAAGCGCATATTCCCGCTTGAAAGCAGGCTCTATGCGCTTTACAATCAATAATATCAGAAATGAGAACGGAGGTCTGTAAGATGTAGTTTTATGATACCTCGTTTCTGTAGTGTAATATAATAATAATAATGGCTGCATTTATATAGCGCATATCCCCGCTTGAAAGCAGGCTTTATGCGCTTTACAATCAATTATATATCGGAAATGAGAACGGAGACCTGTAAGATGTAGTTTTATGATATCCCATGTCTGTTGTGTAGCAGTAGAAGGTTCTTCACCTATCTCACAATGGATGTGAGTTCAATCCCCATGGTGGACAAACATATATCTGTCTCTCTGCTGGAATGCCGTGTCCCACTGGGCCTGCTTTGGCCCCGACAGGCAGTGTCTGAGTAACTGGAGTAAGTCAATTCCTCGTAGACTACCAGAAAATTCAAAAGAAATACAAGCAGAATCTCTCAGGTCACACACAGGTTTGCCATGTCAAATTTGGGGTCAACAAAGTTTTAGGGATTTTAACAGTCTGAGTTCTTTCTATGTAAAAAAGAGTTTGTTGGTTCATCATTATTTAAAGAACAATTTGCAGATGGTCAGCAGTCACTCCGATGTACTCGGCTCCTTCTCCTTCTCTCTAAGTGTTACTACTGGTTTAATCTTTTCTTCTGCCTGGCGCTGAAATAACCTTAAAGTATCAATAGTGCTGTAAATCCTCAACAAAACAAAAAACAATTCTTCAGTCATTTCATTCTTGTTCTTCATTCTCACCCACACCCGACCCCGCTCCTCCAACTGATCTGTTGACAGTCCCCTGCACCTCGCTGTCATCAACTCACAACCCGAGGCTCTGAAGAGTCTACTGGAAGTGACGACCACCCTCCCGCGGTCAAGCCGACAGGTCAACTCTCTCAATTTGCTAAGACAGGTGAGGTTAGAAGTTATTTATTTGTAGAAGCGCCAGCTTCTTTTGTTGTTTTTGTCAGAGACAGGCAAGAACTGGCATTTTGAGTGTAGTTGTAGACTCTTTGGCTATACCACACAGAAGATGGGAGTTCAATCCACATATTGGACGGTCATCACTGTCTCTCTACTGGGATGTTGGGTACTGTTCACCTGGGTTGGACCTGACAGGCAGGATGGAAGTACCTACCTCTTAAATGACCATACATTGTAAAAGTAGAGTAAAACCAAAACCAATTCCAACCAAGACAGGGAGGCTGTGAATGCTATGTTCATTTCTTTTTTTATAGGATGGTTTTGTTTTAATTGGCTGTTGGGTGTTTTTTTTTAGGGGTCTCTCACTTTGTTTTCTATGTTGCTGGAAGGGAAGTTTTGTTTCAATATGTCAGTGTTAAGGAATGTCATTGTAAGTGGTGTGAACTTGTCATCTTCTCTTTGAATTTTACGGTGAGGAGAATGCGGAGTAGAGTGTTTCGTAAGCTGATGGTCAACTTTTTTTTCTTTATCTTTTAAGATATTTTGGGAGGGAGTTGAAGGTGTTGTCTTGATCTTTGAGAGATTTTGTCATTTGCAATCTTTTTGGGTTTTTTCCTGTATCTTCTAGATCTATACATTTCTTATTTTTCTTACGATTTCATTATTCTTTACTTTTTAGATTTTGTTCTTCTTATTATCTTTTATAGATTTTATCCCTTCTTTATCTGCAGATATATTTCCTGTATGTTTACTTGATTTTATCCTTTTTATCTTTATATATTTGGTCATTTGTATCCTTTTATAGGTTTTTGCCATTCTTTACCTTTATAGCATTTGTGGGTGGTTTGCGGGTGCCCTTTGTGAACTGCTCCTTCTACTTCTTTCTATATGTTACTATTGTTCTTATCTTCTTTCTGGTGCTCAGGTTACCTTATAGTGTCGATAGTGCCGTAAAACTTAACCAAACAAGCAAACTTGAGAGTGTTTCTTCTGTGTCTCCAGACGCCGATCCATCTGGCCGCAGTGATGCAGCAAGAGGACATGGTGGAGATGCTGCTGCATGCTGGGGCCGACCCGACGATCGCCGACCGCAATGGCAACACGCCGGCCCATCTGGCAGTGATGAACCTGTCCCACAGCTGCCTCAAGTCCTTGGTGAAGTACCTGAGGCCTAACACCACCATGTGGAACCCTTTCCCGGAGCTCAACTACTTGAACTATGATGGTGGGTTAGAGCGAAGGCAAAGCTATTTATAACAGTCGACTGGCGTCTTGTTAGTTTGGTTTGGTTTGGGTTTAGCGCCTCATGCAACACTGTAAGGTCATTTACGAGGCGTGACCTCCGAATTTAAAGTCCATCTCCGATAGGATAGTGGTCGGACCCATCAAAACTAAAATAATCCTGGTGAATCTCCCTGGGACCTCTTCATCTGTAGGCGGGCGCACTATTGCTTGGCCATCGACACCCCCTGGCGTCTGTGGTGCAATGGTTAAGATCTTCGCCTATTATGCAGAGAAAGGGAGTTTGAGGCCCATGTAGCGCTGTTTGTTTGATTGAGTATGTTTTTGGTGTTTCTGTTGGGATGTTGTGTCCCTCCAAGCCTGGGTTGACCCTGACAGGCAGGTTTGAAGTAACTCATCTCTTAAATGACCTTACAGTGTTGCGAGAGCCAAGCGAAATCGAGAAAGAAATAGAATAGGTAAGAGAGAGTGAGAGTAGGGGTGAGAGAGAGAAGAAGAATTCATTACTTTAACTGTGGAGAAGGTTATGTGGACAAAATCAATACAAACTAGCAGACAACTGCAAAAGGTTTAAAGCAAAATCTTTCATTTACAGGTGAGAAAAAGAAGAGAATATATAATTACTTTAATAGTGGGGAAGCTTCTGGGGATAAAACTCAATGCGAACTGGCAGCCAGGTGCAAAGGGTTTAAAGCAAGATCTTTCATTTGCAGGTGAGAAAGAGCAGAATAATCTACGATTTCCTTTAATGTAGAGAAATGTAGAGTGTGCACAAACTTAGCACACAGGCGTCTGTGGTGTAACGGTTAGGCCCTTTGCCTGTCACTCAGAAAACCTAAGTTTGATTGCCAAGTGGAGATGATCTTTCTGCTGGAAATCCATTCCTCTCAACCTATCTAAAGAATAGCCTTACAGAGTTGCAAAGGGCATAAAACTCCAAACACAACCAAACAAAACTCGATGCACAGTATCAGCCAGGTGCAAAAGGGTTAAAGCAACTTTTCTCCTCCACAGGTTATTCCCCACTGCACCTGGCATCCATGCTGGGCGACGTCAGCATGCTTCGGACACTTGTCTTTGGCAAATCGGATGCCGACCTTCCTGATGGCAAGAGTGGGAAAACCGCGCTTCACCACGCCGTGGACAATGACGATTTGCCTGTGGCTGGATACTTGTTAATGGAGGTGGGTCCTGGCGCTCTGGGGAAATGGTTAGGCTCTTCGTCTGTCGTGCGGAAGACCCGAGTTCAATCCGATGTGAGGACGATCTGGGTGTTTTTCTGCTGGGATTTTTTCCCCCTCAGTCCGGGTTGGCCCTGACAAGCATGGTCAAAGTAGTCCATCTCTTAAAATGACCTTACAGTGTTGCAGGGGACGTAAAACTGGTAACCAAAGCAAACCAAGGGAGATGGGTGGAACTCACTCTTGTTGAGTACATCAGGGTTAAGGTATGGTCGTTTAAGAGATGGATTACATCGACCCTGCCCAGGCTAAAATGGTAGGATCCCAGCAAAAAGATGCATCTTATGCTTGATAGCCGGAGATCCTAACCATTACACCGTAGACACTGATGAGCTTTGTCTCTCTCTCAGATTGGTCTTTTCTCTTGTCCTCTTCAAGCTTGTGCCAATGTGAATGCGAGATGCTTTGACCTCAACACTATTTGGACCATGGCTGACTTTTCACTGACGCAATGTTACACCAATCTGGTGAAGTTTAAAAAAGAAAAGGTTGACTTAATTCATCCCTGTGGGGAAATTCATTTTACAAACACATTCATATTCACACAAGCGATAATACTTATACGTATATGTAATGACAAATATGGACATAGATAATGCCATTCATACAAATAATGCATATACACGCACTCTATGATTGAATAAGAATGAACGCATGAAGGAACAATCATATCTGTTCTCTTAGACCTCTCTTTTCGTTGATGCTCTTCAGGCCCGGGTCAATGTGAATGCCAGGTGCTTTGACGGCAACACCGCCCTGCACGTGGCCTGTGCCAGACAGCTAGTGGGCATGGTGGCTCTGCTCGTGGCCGCCGGGGCTGACCGAGACATTGAGAATGAAGAGATTCCCGACAGTGGCGTCAGCTCAGAGGATTCCGGTGGTCGAGACAGGCGGGGGCTCAGACCCGTGGATTATGCTGATGACAATGACCAGGTACATAGAAATTTTGTTTCTTTCTTTTTCTTATTCTTTTTATTCTTGTTGTAGTGAAGCCAACATGACGACCCGCGCTGTGGAGTAACGAAGGAAGTGAGTTCGAGGCCCGCGTGGGGCAGCTTGTTTGATCGCGTGTATCTCCATTTTTCTGCTGGGACAATGTCCTTCTCAGCCTGGGTTGGCCCTGACAGGCAGGGTCAAAGTAGCCGGTCCCTTAAATGACCTTACAGTGTTGCAAGGGACGTTAATCCAAAATCAAACCAAACAAAAACGACATGAAACTGTCGGACTGGTGAAACTTCACAACTTACAATTTTTGGGACGACATTCTTTTCAATTTATTTCCCTTTTTTACAGTCTAGTAATAATGAAAACATAGGGTTTTCGTTTGTCTTTGCCAACTTTGTTTAGCTATGACAATTTTTTTCAAAGTGTTGTATGATTATATTTTGTTTATAAGTTTATTATGGCTTGATTAAATTCTATGTTTTATTGTCATGATATTGGTAAGATCATATAAAGAAGCTTATATGGGTAAGTCTCTGTTGCTAGACAGAGTTTTCTAAAAAGCCTTTTGTAGATATATTTTACCCAGTTAGTTACATGTTATCAGCATGTTTTAACTTAAAACCACTGGTGAAAATGTGAAAGTAGCCCTTCTGTTTGAATATCATATTGGTCTCATTCCTCTTACTTTACTTTGACTTCCCGGTCCAGCAACTATATTGGCTCCTCGAACCCTTCAGTTCATTACGCTTACAAAAACATTGCAAACAAAAACAAAAAATCTTCAAAATCCATTAATAAATAATTTAAGTCCAGTTTTGCTATTCTCCCTTCCTCTGTAGATACTGCAAATCCTGTACCAGATGCCGAACGTCGACCTGGAGGAGAGCTGTGCTGGAAGAATGAGGAGACTAGATGTGTCAGAGAATTTACCACCAGGAGATGTTGACAGCTTTATAAAAGGCATGTTTTCAGATTTAGTCTAGTTTGTTTTACCAGTTTTACGTCCCCTGCAACACTGTAAGATCATTTAAGAGATGCCAGTTGGGTCCTTTTCTCCTTTTGGCTGGTTTTCCATTCCGTACTTTGTAGTAAAAAGTGTTTCGAGATAACTTCATTTTCTCACTGCATAATTCAGCGCACTACACACATGTGTTGTTGATTTTGACGCGTCAGCTTTAACTGCTGTAACTGATATATTGTCTTGTTTGGTTGTTTCTCAGGTAACAGCTGGCAATCCCAGCAGCTGTTTGGAGAAGCTGCAGCAAAGTGACGGAAACATTCAACATGGACTCATCTTGGAGCTGTTTTCACTGCAATTTTTTCTTTGGGGTGGGGTGGAGGGGGGAGAGTGTTGGGGTTTTTTTGTTGTTATTATTATTGCATAGAGGATTTTTGCTTTCTTCACTTCAAAAGTGCATTACTCCCACAGTTGTTAAAATACTGAATTTGTTGTTGAGGATCTTTCTTAACCTCAACAAGAAATTGATTTTCAGCAGCGGAAAACTATTTAAAGCCAAAAATATCTTCAGAAAGCATTTTTTATTGGGATGTATATTTTTGTATATGTTTTGTACTGGAGTCTTGATTCCCATCTAGGTGCTGATAGTGCGGTTTGATAGGATCAAGGAAATAGCTCAAACCCTATCTCGATTTTATGCAGAAAAAAGCCTAGTTATTTTTATTGCAGTGCATGTAGGTGCAGATCTGCTCCCTTCTCTTCGGGTAATCCCGCTGTTGTTACTACTTTTATCGAGTAAGGGAAATGTCTATTAAAGAGTTTTTGGGTTTTTTTCAAAACTGATAGGTCCTCGTTTGGAAGTTCTGAGGTATTGACCAAACACTGTCATGGAGCAAGGGGGTTCTAAAGAGACAAGCATTTTTTCTCCCCAAAAAGTATGAGGGAATCTGCCGGATCTGGACAAATATATTTTCACCCATTGTATATGTGATAATGGCTCAAAGAGTCAGTCTAGACCAATAGGCCCCTACTTTGGGTGGGTTTTTTTCATTGTTTTTTAAACAAATTTAAAAGATGCATTTTCAATACTTTCGGGTCTTTTGAGTTTTAAGAACTGCATTTTTCCTAATCTACTCTGAAACTTAAATGATAGAAGTCTATTTGAGATGAAAGAAACCTTTTCTATTTTTAATTTTTGATTAGTTCATACACTGCAGGCTGTGTTGTGAATATTCATTGAACACATGAAAAGGATAAGTGAGAACGTGATGAAAGTCTGTTATGTACTGTATGTGCTTGTTGGAAAAAATTATCATGAATAATGTGATGCTGGATAGCTGGCCTTTCTATGTTGTTGGTACTTTTTTACACTAAATCCCAACAAAGGGAAACTTGCCCAAGGTGGGGTTCGCACTTCCGTCCTCTGCGTGAAAGGTAAAGAGCCTAACCATTATACCAGAGACACCCGTAGCCATTTCTAGAGCTTGATTCTTACTTTCCGGTGATCAGAGAAGAAAACTTGACACATATTATTTTTTTTTATAGAACAGTTTCTCTTTCATAATTATGGGCGCCCATCGCTGTGGACGAGTGACGAGTCCTTGTCCTAGTCGACAGTATCTATTCTTTTCATCTATCATTGTTACATATTAATCCCTCCTACAATTTATACACTCGCTGACCAGAGCTGAGCATTGGCAAGGTTAATGCTTACCCGTGTTGATCATTGGGTGACAAATTTTCATATGCGGATGAGTGTGGCAAGCGACCATCTTAATCCATTCACCTGTCGTTATCAGCCCCTTCCATAATTTGCAACACAATGAAATTCCTGACCAACACGAAATGAAGGCAAAGCTAATGATATCTGTTTACCAGTCAGTAACAACAGACTTGCTTGTTTGTTGAGAAGCGACAGACCAATTCCTTGTTCTCTTGGGCAGTCTCTCCCCCGTCTGATACATTTTGAGCAACAACAGAAATACAAAACCCAATTTCACTTCATATTCATCTAAGGAGAGGGTGGGAAAAGGCTTTTTTGTTTTTGGTTTTTTTTTCACTTCATATTCTTACCTGTCCAAGACCACCACTTTTCTCTCGACAATGAGTGGTCATCTTGAGCAGGTTCAACTGTATGAGCCATGAGGAATTCTGAAGTCACAAACATCACATGTCATACAATATGTCCAAACTGAGTTGTATGGCTGAAATCCTAAAATGGAGAAAAAAAGCCCTGTAAAGTCAATTTGAGTGTTTAGAAGTAATAGTAATTGGTTGTTGTTTTTCTGTAATTGATCTGAAACAGTTCCAAACAGACATTTTTTGCTATACATACTCGGGCAAACTTGGTTACCTCGTATTTTAAAACCTGCACACGTTTTTGGTACAACTGCTAAGAATGCATTGTCCAATTATAAAACTGTTTTTAGTTGTGTGTGATTGGGTAACTTTAAACAATATGTTTGATTGGAAAACCTTAAACAATGTCTCAGACGTAATTTACCTGGCAAGATAATGTTTTTCGCCATCTGAGAGGGGAAATAAGCAGGCTTTCTGGTGAAAGGAATATCTCTACATGGCCAACATATGACTTATGACTTATTTGGACTGGTTACAAGACATATATGTATCCATTTTTGCCAAGCTGGAATTTTTGCATTTATTTGCCTTGGCCTACAATGTATTTCATAGTCAAGCAATGTTGTAGAGAATCATTTATGTGGCTTATGGGGTCTTTTGTGGAAAAAAGTTTCATGTAGGATTTCAGCCTCAGTTTGGAGTACAAAGGCAACAACTCAAGATTTAGTATTTTGGCCTACAATGCATTTTGTGGAGCAACCCTTCGTATGATTATTCTTTGACTGAGACAAAAGACGGAAAGACTCACCCGTGTCTGTATAGGAGCTCTAGGTCTGTGTTGCTTAGAGTGAAGAGGCCAACTCATTGAGATTTTGCTTTAACAGAAAGAACCTGAAGAGAATTAGTTATGATGTTGTACAAATTTATTTTTAATTTTTATAATTTGCTTTTATTTTACTTGAAAAAAGCACGCCTATAATATGTCTTATGGTGAAAGGTTGTGTCTATATTTTGTCTATGTACATAAATTTGATCACAGATGGATGTAAACTCTTCTCCTTCCCTATTCTGTTGATTCCATCTCTCCTTTTTTGTTTTCCTTCCTTTGTTTTTTTCCCTAATTACCTGTGCGTGATTTGTGCTTTCACATTGATGACACTTGGACTTTTGGGTGGGATCTTTGTCTTTTAATATACATTGCCGTCGTGGTAAAAAAAAGGGAAGCTGGCAAACTGTTACCTTAAGACAGCAGTATTTTATCTTCAGCTTTCTAAGATCTGTATAAATGATTCCTAAGTCACAGATCTTATAGTGTAGGAAATACCCGGCAAAGTCAATTTGGATGCTCAGAAGTAATTTACTTTTACTGCAGTGTGTTGAAATGTTTTTCTGTCTGATAGTTTTGATTATTCCTATATATAAGGTATACATGTGGATTAGATATACTTGTCTGAACATTTACACACATTTTTGCTATCACAATCAATGTCAAGAACACATTGTCAAACTATAAAGCTGATTTCCTACCCATCTATTCTTAAAATTTTGCTTGAGCTCATGGTTGGGTAACTTTTAAACATCAAATTTCAGTGCCTAACAGGGCTGAGATCGTCCGCCCAAAGGTGGAATCCCGCTTGTGGCTACCTTGCTGCCGGCTCAACAAAACGCGGCTTTCGACTCTTTATATCTTGCATTGTTTTGGTTTTTTTGTGTAATGAGGTTTGTGCTCCATTTGTTTCTTGATTAGTTGAAAGCTCCAGGAATTTATGTTTCAAGTCACTGGGGATGTTAAGTTTATTAGTATTAGGCTACATCTTTGGAAAATGCACAAAATGATCCAAACGTCCATGTATAAAGCAGGTTGATGGGGTCTTCTTTCAGCTTGATTCCTGCATTGAATGCCCTCAGAGTTCTACTGAGCTTGTAAATTTTATGAGATTGTTGCCTACAAATAGAGAAAAAGAAAGAAAAGCAGGGTTCCTGGGGTTTTTTATCCATATTTCCCTTAGTTGTCAATGGATTCATAGGAAACTTTGCATTTGTTTAGTGACTGCAAGGGTAAGGCTGTCCTAGAAATGTTAAGATGTTTGATCAATGAAATGCACAATTTTGGAAGGGACCTAAGTTATAAATGCTACAGTTTCCAAATTGCGCTAAGAATTAGAAATTGGGGGCTAATTCTCAAGTTTGCAATTTAAGTGACTTCTTATGTGGGTGGGTGGATGTTGTTTTTAGAAAAACGCAAAAATTTAATATGATATGCTACTTCATCTATTGCTATGAAATTTGTATAAAGTCTGTTTTTTTCTGGATTTTTTCAGTTTTGCACAGTGTATTTTTCATTTGGGCTTGAGGAGATAAAGGCAAGGCAAATACTGTCAAACTTTTCTTGTTATGACATCACTGAATGAAAGAGTAACAGGTTTGATGATAAAAAAAATGGAATCCAGAAAAAAGGTTGGCATTCTCACCTTGAAGTTACAGCTGATAAATTAACTGGTTTTGGCAGCATAGAAACATTTGATTAATTACACATTAGAGCCAAATCCCTAGATAATGACTGTTCCAGGGATTTGACCCTTTGATAGCAATCCCAACAATTTGCTGGAAGTGACAATTTCATTGATCTGTTTGGTTCATATCCTAAAATTTACCTTTGCGAAATCCTTTACCAGATTTGGATCCGTCGAAGATTTTGAAATGAGAGTGATGGATTGCAAATTAAAGGCCTGACCTTTCAGGAATATTACATGCATGGCTTTTTTAAATGACTTTTTCTTCAGCTTCAGCAATTAATCTAAGCAGTGAAATTTTCAGAAGCTGTGTCCCCTTGGACACATTTACAGCATATGAAGACTTAAAAAATTCATTAACTTTTGGGAGTCTGAGAAATGTGGATTAAAAAAAACAGAAACTTTTTTTTTTGGCTCACCGTATGTGCGAGTACATCACATAAATATAAAACATGTGCCACCGAGAAATATTAAAGAATCGACCGATGCTATGGTGCAATGATTAGGCTCTTCGCCTGTCATGCGGAGGGCCTGAGTTCAATCCCCGTCACGGAGGATCTGGATTTTTCTGCTGGGATATTTTCCTTCTCAGCCCGGGTTGGCCTGACAGTCAGGGTCGAAGTAGTCCGTCTCTTAAATGACCTTACAGTGTTGCAGGGGGCGTAAAACGTCTAACCAAACCAAACTAATTAAAGAATCAAAGAAGTTTAATTGTTAGGGAAAAACAGTGGGGGGGGGGGGGGGGGT
>JAUKPP010257846.1:2500-12114 GCA_032273245.1 Phyllaplysia taylori
AAGAGAGATAGAGAGAGAAGGAAGAACATTGCGGCAAAAACGTTACGTGATTTTTGGCGTGTTTGCAAATTAGAAACCAGGAAAAACCTACGAAATATTTTTAAACGAATGTAAGTGAAAAAAGATAAGAAAAAGAAAGAAGAAATAAAAATAGAAGACATACAAGCTCACTCAAACCACTCCCATTTATAATAATCTGCTTTTTTTTTACGTCATCTGTAAAGTAACTAAGAGACGGGCCCTTTCGACCCTGTCTGTCCTGGCGAATCCCAGCTGAGAGGGACAAAGCAGAATGATGCAAAGCTTCGTCTGTAGTCCTACATGGGAATCAAACTCGGGTCTTCCGCATGAAGGCAAAAAGCCAAACCATTACACCACAGACACAATTTAATAGCATGCCAGGTGTAGCCTTACAGGTGTAAGTAATGTACGAAGAGTAGCCTTATGAACAAAAAGTACGTTGTACATGTAAGCCGTATCAATCATGCTATAACCGATAGGTCATTACAATTGTACGGTAGAGGATTTTATGACCGGGCGGTGTGTCACATCTTGTGCTGTGGTCAGCCCATTTGGGCAGACATAGTTACGTCTTTTGAAGCAGTTAGATGGACGAAGGAACACAGAGCAGAGATGACATTTTATTCTTTCATACAGATAATTAATCTAATGAATTAATTAAACTTATACGAAAAAAATACCCCCTAACCCCACACACACACATAACATCTGCCCAATGGATCATCATGTGCAGGAACATAGGTCAATGAAGGTTGGTAAAATGGAGGATCAAGATTTGTTTGATTGCTTTTTTAACCCTTTGTTCTTTTTCTCATATCAACTCTAGTAATCCTATATGTATATATGTACTTGTGCAGATGATGGAACAGCGAGCGTGTCTTCCCGTACACGGCTCTCAGGAGCACATCCTGCAGGTGATCAGAAGCAGTCCAGTCACGCTGATCCGGGGAGAGACAGGCTGCGGTAAAACCACACAGGTAAGCACACAGCATTTCGCTGGTGGTTGGTGGGGGTCTCTGGTGTGATCAACTAGTCCTTTTTTCTAGGTGTTGGTATTGTCATAATCTACTTCCTGGCACTGGACTGACCTTACAATGTCGATAGTGCTGTAAAATCCTGAATGGTCATAGCCTCAGAATCGAATTATTCCTTCCCGTGGAGGTGCGGGGCCCCCACCAGGGGAAGCAAAGAATGGCACCTTCTGCTCTGATGCATAGCATGATACCATACAAGGCGGCAAAAATGCATCACAACTGAAGCCACTCTTCTCAGTTTAAACAATAAGATTACCCATCGAAAACGGAATATGGTTGCCTGTAAGGCGTGGGGACCCTGCAGTGCACTTGTGGAAACACAAGCTACTGCAGGATAAATAGGCCATGTACGTAAAAGTCAGTCATTGTGACTTACCCCTGAGTTCTAGCAGGGGATCGCAGAAGAAGAAGAAGAAAAAGTATTATTCCCTCTTCAATCTTTTGTTCAGTCAAGCCCGTGATATTGGTTTATCTCTCTCTGTACTATCTACTGGTATATTTGTATGTGTTGCGTCACTGCTTTAACCATGCTGAAATATAGGTAGTAAAGAATTAGTTAATAATTTTGTTTTGTTTTGTTTAATTTTGCTTTGGTTTCCGCTGGATTTTTTTTTAAAGACAAACAATTTTGCCTGTTGTGGCTTTTTGTGACCACAAAGTACACAGAGAGCAACCCTCAAGGAAACTTTAAAGCCTTCTTAAGTAAAAAACAACAACATGAGGCTTATACAGCCGAAGGCTGGCACCTCTATAAATAACTTACTCATTACTACTACTAGTACAGAGTCAAGTCTTTACAAATGCTTTTTCATTATTCTCTCTCTCATTTTAGTTGCATATTTGCATAGGTTGGAACCACTGCCTCATCTGATAACAATGTGCACAGCCATTGTTGTAACCACATGCTCTCCGTTGACTTAACCATGTTGTTTTGCTACCAGCGATGGTGTGTATTCCATGAGTATTTGTAATGTTAGTATTGTATTCAAGCATTTGATGAATGTAGGCTGCATCATGTATTACGTGCCATTGTAACCAAAATTTCCTCACGGGGATCAATAAAATTTTTATTTCAAATCGCCAGGTCCCTCAGTTTATTCTGGACGCGATGCTCAAGTGTGGGCAGGGAGCTCACTGTAACATCATCATTACCCAGGTGAGAGGAGGACAAAGGTTATTTTTTCTCTGGCTTGCTATTTGTGCATTATATTTTGTTGTAACATACTGTTTTTCTTCTTTTTTTTTGTTGAGAGCCTTGAATCAGGGTGAATATGAATGCAATCTTTGCTAGTCTGAAGGTAAAGAATTTCCTGCTTTTCTGAATGGCTCGTAGATCAAATCCAAAATTCGTGAAAAATGAAGAACAGTGCTAGACAGAATTGTTCTCTCGTCGTATTTATTAACTTGTGTAAAATAAATTTTAAATCGAATTTGTTATCCTCCTTGACTTCAAATGGTATGCCTGATGTGTTTAAATGCAAAGCAATACCGATAGGCAGAAATCTATAAGTTTGACAAATATTGCTAAGGATGGGGTTAATTTAGCAGTTTCCTTCTAACCTGCAAACTTGTCAAGAGTTTCAGGGACAGAAATTATGACAACTACATGATAATATTGTAACTAACAATTTTTGAATTGTTGTGCTCTTTGTGGCAAGGCAGCGTCAGGTTTCTGCTCATTGAAATATCCACAGCTGTTTTGAAAAGTAATCTATGAATACCATAGATTTGAGGTTTTAATTCGGGGCTTGTAGCCTCCTCAAATCTCCTCAAATCCCCTTAAAAAAATTTCTCTCCTAAAATCTCCTTGAATCTCCTTAAATTTCTGAATACCTCCTAAAATCTCTTCAAAATCGTAGAAATCGCGCTTGAGTTGCCGATATCTTTGCTAAATTTTCATTCAGCCGCGCAGTCACTCCGTCTGAGAGAAAAATTACAGCGGCATCCCAGTTCATTTTGTTTTGTTTCTGGAAAAGTCCAACTTTTTGCTAAGAATTCCAGGGGAGTCTACCATATTATGTATATTTAGTGTTGTGTACGTTGTTCGTCTTCGTATGTGTGTGGTCTATTTCTTAGAGTTACCTAGAAAATAAATCCAATATCCTGGCGAAAAACTCCTTAATTTTGGAAAATCCTCCTTGAAAACCTCCTCAAATCTCCTTAAGTTTTGTCAGTGCTGAGTGCTATGAGCCCTGCTTTAATCTCACAAACGATACCTTGTGTTCCTGCGTTCAGCCTCGCCGTATCAGCGCGGTGACCATTGCAGAACGTGTGGCTGTGGAGAGGTCGGAGATGCTGGGTACATCTGTGGGCTACAGCGTTCGCTTCGAGTCTGTGATGCCTCGGCCCTATGGAGCCATCCTGTATTGTACCGTGGGTGAGGATTTTTTGTAATCATCATTGTCATCGTCATCAATACCTTTAATATAAGCCGTGTAAAATGAAAAAAGAGTCAAGACTCGGGGTTTCAGCAAAAAGTTTTTAAAGAATTTATTAAAAATATGAAGCCTTTAACATCATCTTCACTAGCACCTTCAGTGTCATCATTATATTCATTCTCATCGAAAATATGTTTATCACTGTCAAGACCATCAACATTGTCAACTCTGTCATCATGATTTTCCTTGCTATTTCTGCAATGTTTACCATTGTCGTCATCATTGCTCTCTTCTCATAATCATAATCGTCTGCTTTTTCATCCTCATTTAAATCACCATCATCAGTCAAAATCATCTGAATCATCATCTTTGCCTCTACTACAGTCATGTTAAAGATAATAAGACCGGCGCTGTGTGGTAATGGTTAGGCTCTTCGCCTGTTATGGGGCAGACCCGAGTTCGATCTCACGTATGGATGAGCATCTGCGTTTTTCTGCTGGGATTCATCCCTCTCAGCCCGGGTTGGCACTGACAGGCAGGGTTGAAGTAGCCTGTCTCTTAAATGACCTTACAGTGTTGCAGGGTACGTAAAACTGGTAACCAAACCAAACCAAAAGATATGCAGAACAAATTTGATTTTCTTGTCTCCCAGGAACATTGCTGCGACGTCTGGAGGGAGGACTCCGAGGAGTGTCCCATGTCATCGTTGACGAGATTCACGAGCGAGATATCAATGTAAGCTGACATGTTTTCTCAGTATATGTTTGATAGCATTGTTTTGTGCTGAAAGAAGTATTTAATTTTTGGCTGGAATTATATGCACTAGTGCAGGTCCCTGTTCTTTGAACGTGATGATTTAGACAGAGGTTTCGTGACGCTATTTTATACGCCCAAAATGATGTATAGAAATAAAAACTAGACTTCCGCTATTTATAAAACGCTAAGGGCCCTCAAAATAATTGAGTTTTGCAGACAAATTTGTGCAAAAAGGAAGAACAATTTCGAACAACTTTTCCATTAGTAATAGATATTTTTTGTGCTGCTTTGAATTTGAAGTAAGCCTATTTTTTAATGTGTATGCTTAATAAGAGTGCTGGTGCCTCGCCTCTAAAATTATCCCACTAAACACTACTACTGCTGGTGCCTTGTTTTCTCTTGCTGTGTATAAAGCCACATAGGACTTAAGCTCTTCAGTATCAGAATGAAAAAACCCTCAGTCCAATAGAATTAGGGATCATTTGTCTTGGCTGTATTCTGTATTGATACATTATAAAGAAATGTTGAATGCATATTGTGTAACAATCTTTTGCTCTTTTTCGCATTATTTGTCAAATATCTGTTTTTGCAATGTATTCAACTGTCTATACACATTAGTTTTAACACTGTAATTGAAGATTCACATGAAAGTATAACTGTATGCTTATAAAGAACAAAAAATAACAAAACAAAGCTGTATGCTTACTATTGTTTTTTTTTCTTTTTCCACGTAGACTGATTTCCTTCTGGTGTTGCTCCGAGACATGGTGCGCACGTACGCAGATCTCCGAGTCATCCTCATGTCGGCCACAGTGGACACCACACTGTTCACTGAGTACTTTGGCCAGGTGTCGGTTGTTGAGGTGTATGGGCGTACCTTCCCTGTGCAAGGTGAGCCAAGCTTCAAATTGTTGCTGTGGTGTAATGGTTAGGCTCTTCGCCTGTAATGTGGAATATCTGAGTTTGATTCCACGCCCGAACGATCTTGTTTTTTTTTCTGCTGGGATTTTTCCCTCTCAAGCAGGGCCGAAGTAGCCAATCTCCTAAATGACCTTACAGTTTTGAAAGGGACAATTGTGTACAATGCCTTTCCCAAAGTCACAACGTGGGCCTGAGCGGGGATTCAAACCCGCAACCTTCTGATTGAGAAAAACAGCAGCCTAACCACTAGACTTTCGATGCCACTATGCTTTAGGTTTTTAATTTTTTTACAAAGAGTTGTAATGGCTCTCCATTTGAAGGATTGGGTTTAAGATTTATGGTTCCTCCTCTTCTCCGTTCTTTTAATGTTAAACAGAAACCGAATAAAACCAAACCATGTTTGCATGTGTGTATGTTTGATCACAGAGTACTACCTGGAAGACTGTATAGAGATGCTGAACTTCACTCCACCTCCGAGTGACAGAAAGAGAAAGAGCAAGGGGGATGACGATGATGAGGATGGAGGTGATGATGAGGTGAGCTTGTTTTAGGGTTTTGTACACACGGAAAGAGATATATTACTGTCCACAATGATCCTGATGAATTCAATAGAGAGGGGAGATGGTTGTAGTTGTAGAAGTACTTCGTCAGAAACATGCTACTGAAATTTTGGTAGCTTCGTTCTTTTTTGGTAAAATGACGTTATTCGACGGAAATGTATTTTCTCATGAAATTTTTATCGGGAATGATATTTTAAAAAAAATGTTCCTATGTATGGAGCTCATCTTTTTTATGTGGACGTCAATTGAATACTTTTCTTTGTACTCCTTGTGGGAGTTCTATCCTCATAGCCACTTAGCCCTAGGGCTGAAGGCCCACTTTTGTCTCTGCACTTACAGAATTTTTTGGTGCCGCCAGCCATAAGCATTCCCTTCTGACATGTGCAGGTCTAGGGCTGGAGACGAATATTGGAACCTGAGTATCTCAGGTTTAGGGGTGAAAGTTAAATAATTATTGCAGAACTCTAAACAGCTAACTAGGTTTTTCAAATTTTTAAGGAGGGGGAAAAAATTGAAAGTGAAGGTTACCAGGTGCATTTTTTAGCTGTTCAGAATCCAATGTTGTTCGGACTCCTTGGAGAGGTCAGTCTGTCCGAAAATTATTTATAGAATGTGTTATATGATGCCAATCATAATTTCACAAAAAAAAACGTTTTCACCAAATTCTGAGTTAGCTGTTTAGAGTTTTGCAGCGATGAAGTGGATTTTCAAGAAGCGTCTTTTATTGCCTCACTGTCCTCAATAAATTTTCATGTCTTATTCTTGTGTTGAAGGAGCCTGAAGGAAATTTTGCTGAAACCATCATTTATTACAAGCACAATCTCTCCAAGCAAACACTGTTCAGAATGCGGACGCAACATGCAAAGGGCAACCCTCAGGGAAACTTAAGCCTGCTTGAGTGCTTAAGCAAAAACCAAAACAAGAAGAGGCTAAAACAGCTGAGGCTGGCACCTCTATAAATAACCCGTCCTTACTACTACAGAATCAGAATCAGAAGGTTTATTAATCCCTGATGAGAAATTTGGCATGGTTATGCTACAGTGAGAAATGACAACACCAACAAGTGCAACAAGTTGTCTGAGACAATATGCAGTATTACATTCACCAACTCTTTATCTCTGTCTCTCTCTCTCTTTCTCTGTCTCTCTATCTCTTCCTACTTCCTCCTGTCTTTCACAATTCTGGCTCGTCATACACAAAACATGGTAGCTAATGACTTTTGGGTTTCCCTCTTTCAGGAGAACTGTAACAGGATCATCGGCCCCGGCTACGCAGAGACCACCAAAATGGCCATGGGTCAGATCCCGGAGAAAGAAATCAACTTTGACTTGGTTGAGGTAAGAGAGGGGTCACTGACAAAAAACTTATTCCGGTTAAAACTCGATGCAAATAAGCAAAAATGTTCCTAGAAGATGCTTACTTTAAAGATTTGAATTTGGAATCTGTATGTTTGGAGACTGGCCGTTTCCATCTTTGCTGTAGATGCCCTTGTTGTAATCTTCATTGTTTTGAAAGAAGCAGCTCTTTTGGAGGAACATTTTTATTTAAATGTTTGGCCCAAATCCTACATCTACTAACCGTTGCACTAAACAGGCATTTTTTCTGTGTTTCTATTACACCTAGTGGCACTTAGTCCATTGTGGATCTGTTGATCATATTCAGATATGTTCTTGCTTTCTTTTTTAGGTCTATGAGATATTGATACTGATATAAAGAAGACGTGAGGAAGGAGCAGCTCTTTTGGAGGAACATTTTTATTGAAATGTTTGACCCAAGTGTTACATCTACTAACCTTTGCACTAAACAGGCATTTTTTCTGGTTTTCTATTACACTTAGTGGCACTTAGTCCATTGTAGAACTTTTCATCATATTCAGGAATGTTCATGCTTTCTATTTTAAGTCAATGAGATATTGATAGTGATATAAAGGAGACGTGAGGGATGATACAATGTGTCTTACCTTCGTATAATTTTGCCAAACTCTACAGTACAGCATTATTACTGTTTTTCTTCTCTTCACTCAGGCGTTGCTGCGCTACATCAAGTCGCTGAATGTGCCAGGAGCTGTCCTCTTTTTCCTGCCAGGATGGAACCTCATCTTTATGTTGCAGAAACACTTGGAACAGAGCCCGGAATTCGGTGAGTTGGCTTTGGGGATCAATCTTGGGTTATGGTAACTGACCGTATGACCGCCATTTGAACCAAAGTTACCCAGTAAACACAATCTGTGCCTTGGTTTATATATTATGACTAGATCCAGTGTACTTGGGACGGGAACTTGTCTTTTGTAGTTAACCCTCAAAATGATTTTCATAAAAACAACAACCCAAAACCCCAACCTAATGCAGTTGAGAGATAGAGAAAGAAAGAGAGAGAAAGGGGTGTTGAGTGATGGCAGGTGAGATAGAGAGATAGGGATGTGTGTGTGTGTGTGTGGGGGGGGGGGGGGGGGTTGCCAAGTGGGTTAGTGTGTTAGATAGAGAGATAGTTCATGCTTTGTGTATATGCATGTTTTGAGTTGTTATGTTCAATTTAACTGTTCTTAACTTTTGTAAAGGTAAGACTGTATAGATGAGACATTCTCTGTGGGAAAACAAATGCCAAACTGTGAACATTTTGTTCCTGATTTCCTCAGGGAGTTCCCGGTATCGCATCCTTCCCCTCCACTCGTCCATCCCCCGAGAAGATCAGAGGAAAGTGTTTGAGTCTGTGCCAGACGGAGTGACAAAGGTAAATGTAGAGAGCTCACTCGGGAGACTTTTCTCCTGTTAGTTTTGAGTTATTTATTTATAGAGGCATCAGCTTCTTTGGCTGTTTTAGCCATAGGTCTTTCCTCCAAAGGTTGTTATAGCTGTGTATCTTTTGCTACTATTGTATCCTATCGAAAAGAAGATCTTGGTTTGATTTGGTTACAAGTTTACGGTCCCTTGCAACACTGTAAGGTCATTTGAGAGACAGGCTTATTATTGCATCCCATCGAAAAGATCTTGGTTTGATGTGGTTACAAGTTTACCGTCCCTTGCAACACTAAGGTAATTTAAGAGACAGGCTACTTCGATTCAGCAGAAAAATGATACCATCCTCATGTGTGATCAAACTCGAGTCATCCGCCTGATACATGAAGAGCCTAGCCATCACACCACAGGCACCGGTGAAAAGGATCTCATCTAATAAGTTAGAGGTATGGGAAACTTTTGTGCTTCATTTTCAGAACTGGATGGCTGCAAGTTTTTTATCGTACCACAAGTATTAGTGCCATAAAGGAGAAGTGACTCATGGAAAAAAATGTCTTATTTCACAGAGGGGAGCGCGGAATTCATGAGCCATTTTACCAAAGTAAAGGACTTTTTCCAAGGAGCGAAAATATGGCTCTCAATTTTTCTATGCATTGTTGAGATAATTTTCCTAAATATTGTTTCAAGGCTTGTGCCCCTCTTGGGAATCCTGACGCAAGTTTAGCGCAATTTTGTCTGAAAAGTCTTTTACAGTAGCATTTGATGATATTGGCGAAACGAGCCAGGGTTCTCTCTGTGTGACTCGAATCTCTCTCAAAGCAACTAAAAGTGATTGTCTAATCCACGGCATACTATTGTTTCCCCAGATCATCCTGTCCACCAACATTGCGGAGACGAGCGTCACCATCGATGATGTGGTCTATGTTATCGACTCTTGCAAGTAAGTGTGTATATTCTTTCTGTTGTATCCAGAATATATTTTTACTTTGGTTATTTAGTGTCTCCCTCCTCATGTGTGTCAATCTCATTGTCAAGTTTGCGGCTTGTAGGGTTTACTTTTCGCTTAGTTTTGAAAATGGTTTCTTTTAGGATGAAGGACATTCATGTGTGTTTTCGGAGCAGATGAACATACTTTAAAGCCATGCCCCCCTCTCCCCCCCTCTCTCTCCCCTTTTTCTTATCACTCTCTCTCTCTTTCTCTCTCTCTCT
>JAUKPP010257857.1:0-12114 GCA_032273245.1 Phyllaplysia taylori
AGGTTCTGTGAAAAAACATCTACTTATCCCGAAAATCTACTTAAACGACGTCGACTTATGTGGAGTCGACTGTACTACCCTATAATAAAAACATGCAAGTCACAAAAACTGTAGGGCAAGCAATAAAGAAACCTAGATGAGGAATTGGAAGCTCATGCTTGCATCCTGATAAAAAATCCACTCTGCCAAAGTGGCACTTTAACTATCTCAATGGTGCAATTTCCATAAAAGGTGTATTATTGAGATTTTATGACAATATAGAATTAAATAGAAATAATTGTAGAGCTTGAACGAAATTAAGTGGTTCTCCAACAGAGATGTGAGAGATCCCGGTCAATTCAACCAACCACAACCAAAATATAGTGGGATATTATTAAATAATTCATGGAGACCTTTAGGGTTAATGAGGAGAATTTACCTACTGATCTTGGTTAGGTTTCGTTACCAGTTTCACATCTCCTGCAACACTGTAAGGTCATTTAAGAGACGGGGTATTTCGACCCCGCCTGTCAGTGCCCACCTGGGCTGAGAGGGAAAAAATTCCAACAGAAAAAAACGATAGTCTGCGAACGGGATTGAACTAGGGTCTTCCGCATGTAACTATTACACACAGCAAAGATTGATCCTCAAATCGCTGTGATGATCAATGAAATTAATTTAAAAAAATATATCTCATACTAACAAATACTCTGTGAGGGCTTAAGACATGTTTACTCAAAATAATGACAATCAAGATGATTTATATTGCGCCTAGTCCTATGTATAGACAGCTGTAGATGTTGAACAATCTATACTATTACTACAGTAAACAGTTCCATGCAAGCTGCCATTTTACACTAACATACTGAAGATCTTTCGCTGTCTATAGCCAGGTACCCATTTAGACCTGGGTGATGTGGGGAAAATCAATGTCAAGAGCCTCTCCAGAGGACACAACATTGGGCCAAGCGGGAATTCAAACCTGCACCCTCACAATTATGAGCTAGCAGCCTATCCCCAGAGTACCAGTGCCATAAATATATAAAAAGCGCAGAAGCCCTCAGCTTCCGCTATGGACATAAATTCTATTAACACCTGATAATTACTAAATCCGCAAAGCCAGAACTGGTCAAGCTACTCACTGATGTCAGCATCAATGAATACCGCTGCCGTCTCAGCAATCGACGCCATTTCTTCCACATTTCTGGACACCCAGTAACCCATCTTCTGGGCATCCTGGCCTACAATGGGTTGCTGGGGAAATAAAAGTTACTATTGTATTATACTGCTACGAACAATAATCAGTCAAGATATAGGCTGTATAAAAATTTAGTTAGCTCATATTCCTGGTAAACAGGAGCATTGCACACTTTACAAAAAAAAAAATGGTTTCAGACGTGAGCACAGCTTGCCCCAAAACCCCCCCAGCTTTTTCATCTGCACTGCTATATATATGTATATATATGATATTCCCTATCCCCTTTCCCCCCTCTTCCCAAAAGAAATAAATAAAAATCAGGAATCCAGGATAAATCATGAGGAGGCATGTCCCAGAACTTTTGAGCCGTTACAGAAAAGTATAAGCAGAACAATCATATCATGATTCTTGTGCAGATTTTTCATTTACACCAACATATTGCCTGATCATAATGATATGAACTGATACTCAATCGACAAAAAGTGACAAACAATTAATTAATCTAAGAGGGCTACTGTCTAACTCCAGCCTTGGTTCATAGTAAAAAAAATATATTCAATAAAACACTAGAAAAGCATCAATTCAAGCAGTGCAAGTTTTAAACACGACTCACCCGATCTGTCAGTCTCACCACACCTGTCAACTCAACCTCACCCTCCACCTGAGGACAGAAAAAAAATACAAGCATTGATACACAACGCTGTTGTGAAGCTATTGTTACTGACAATGATGTTTATTGTCATAACCTAAGCCAAACCACTGCAAAACAATGCAGCATTTTGGAAGCTGACAAAATTCCTCTCAACTATTGTGCATCATTTGCTTTTTTGCATGCAGCTTCAATAAAAATTTTTTTCCCTTTGATAAGTAAGAAGTGAATGCCAATCACTTGTGAAATTCTTTATATAATGATCCCAAATCCGGGCTGAGAGGGACAGATCTCAGCAGATGTCCGTCCCAAGTTGAGAATCAATTTCAGGTCATTTCCATGATAGGCAAAGAGCCTATTACACCAAAGTTGCAGACATACAACATCCAAGATAATATTGTTTAAGTATGAAAACAAAAAAGAAAATGAGATTGGAGCTTTCCATTATTTTGACAGAAAAATCGGATGGAAAGGTAAAAAGTACTGTTTTCTTTTTTTTTTAAAAAACCAAGAAGAACCTTGCTGCTTCTACAGATATGCAAGGTGCATCGTACCTGGCCATCTTGTCTCAACTGATGTGGTTGCTTCTTGAAAGTCACATGACCTCGATTGACAAGGATGGTCTCACTGGTGAGAGAAAAGGCAATACTGATAAAAAAAACATCCGAGGTATAAAAATCCAAGCCTTGCCGTCCAAAAATACACCATTCAAGTAATAATTCCTTCCTCCAACAGAATTATTGCAAAGCAAAATGATTCATAATTCTCTTAATGTTAGACTTGGGGAAAAATAGTGAAACATAAATTTCTACATCTTCATTAATAAAGAACATCCCAGGTATATTTTTTATTGCTCTGGGTGCTGAAAACCACTGGTCCAGCCTCTTAGACAATCTTCAAGACGGGAGTTAAAGTGTGGCATAGACTCAGACTGAGAGCCGTTCTTTGTGTTAAGTTTAACATTCCACTTACAAACGCTTTTGAATTAGCTGCTGAGGAGTAACTTATGATAAGCACAGACATACCACCGAAGCATCTGTGGTGTAAAGTGTAATGGTTAGGCCTATAATGCTTGGATGGGAATTTAATCCTGTGATGCAAAAACATCTCCATCTCTCTGCTTGGATGAGGTGTACCTCTCAACCCCGGTTGGCCCTGACAGGCAGAGTCGAAGTAGCCCGCCTCTTAAATGACCATATAGTCCTACAAGGGGCATAGATATTTTCGTATTATTTCCCCAGACCTGATGAAGGCAGATGTCCCCCAGACAATTTGTCCACCCCAGTCACCACACCGAATGTCTATCATCAATCATTAAACCATGAAACATGCATAATATTATCTCTGCATTTTTGTTAAGGTTTGTGACCTTTATTACAAAATGAATTTACAACTGGAATGGAGTTACAAAATGAACTTACAACTTGAAATGAGCCAGAAACTTACAACTTGAAAGGAGTTATGAAATGAACTTACAGCTTGTAGGGAGTTACAAAATGAACTTACGGTCTATCTGACAACTTGAATGGAGTCACAACATGAACGCCCAGGTTGGATGCTCTCTGTGCGCCCATGGTCTCAGGATCATGAATGTTAGATCTTGGACCAATGAAAAGTTCTCGGTTGTGGTCAAATCTTCCTTTGAACTTTACTCTTGTGTACTCCATAGTCCTCAGGTCGTTCAGGCTGGCAGCAGAGAGGGAGAGAAGGAGAAGGAAATAGAAAGAAGAAAGAATAAAAATCACATCTTAATCTGCACTTATGTTGTTCACCACAAATACTGAGTTAGTTTAATGTAAGTTGTTTATAAAGGCGCCAGCATCTTTGGTTGTTTTAACTTCTTGCTTACAAATATTGAAAAGGTTGACAGCAACATAAAATTCTTTCTGATCAAAGAAAGACATAAAACATCTAAACCTACACAGATTATATCATAACTGCTGCTCAACATCCGTATAATCCACATTACTGGTTCTGAGTCAGACACATAGATAGAGAGATTGCAAGGTAGAAAAGAAAAAAAAATGACATCTGCAAAAATGAAGGGAAATGATAGCTTTCATTACAGGATTTCAAAAATAAAATTGATCAAAGACTATTTCGTTAAATCCGATGAAAAATGTATTTCGGAATCTTGGATTATTCGGGGATAGAATAGCGTATCAACAACTGATATAGAACCATTAAAACAAGCTATAGAAATTAATTGTAGCAGGTCGATTAACTTGAAAATTTTCAACGATTTCAATTTAAGTTTTTACTGCATTTTTCAGATTTCACACAAAACTTCAGTCCTCTGAATCGAGAATTCCTTTCAGCAGAAAACATACAAAGAGTAAACAACAAATTCTATGAAACACAAGAGTGAAAACGCTCTCACTCTTGAGGTAACATAACGGGCTGGCGAGTCATCTTTTCCTCCAACTCTTCGATCAGGTTCAACTTCCATCCTCGCCGCTGGATCTGCCAAATCCCCAGTCCAACACATGTTAAAGGAATGGCCTGCGACAAACACAAAGAAAATAGCGTTTTTGGTTGGCAAGACATAAAAATTCTTTTTCATGCACAACAAGTGATGTTAATTCGATGTTAATTTATAGAAGGCTATGTGTAACATGATGAAGAGAGTGATTAGAATGATTCTTGGATATGTGCTTGATTGTTACAGCAAATCATTTGAGATTTTAAAGTCACAAACAAAAAACAAAAATCACTAATAATAATGATTTTCTTGTACAGAACAAGTGCTTGAAAGCTTGTAAAAGTAAAATCATAGTTTGCACTAGCAGAGAATGCTTTCCTCATAATTGAAAAGTTAGGAGAATGTACATATTCAGAGACCTACATGAATAAAAAGAAATTGTAAATGTAAAACGCATGAGCCGTTGAGCCGTATGTATATAAAATCGTGAATTGTGTACAAATTTTAACACCATCATCATTATACAAATTTCTACTAATCTATTACACAGTCATACCAGAAGTGGGTAGCCACCACCGCCAGGACTTCTCTTCCTCACTGCTGGTCTCTCTCTTGGAGTCTGTCGCGGGGCACCTCCACTTTGGGAATATAGTCTCTGGCACTGAAATTAAGCAAAAAAAAAAAGAAAAAAAAAAAAGAGTCCAGTAAAACAACTCATAGATTTCATCAATCCAGGAGAGACAGAGAGAGACAAAGTCTCTAACCACCTCTTACCCTACAGTCGAATGCTCAAAAATTCCTTTGTGGGGAAGGCTTTAAAGTTCCAAAACAGTTGGTGCCTCAACAAAACAATTATGACAAACTGAAAACCCATGCAGAGTCTTTGGTTCCATTAAGGCACGGTACTATTGGCAAATGTGCTAGCAGTCAAGACTGACTGCACACACATGCTTATATAGTAGAGAGAGAACCATGGCTCAGCAAAAGTCAAAAGTCAAAAGGAACAAAAAAATATTTTCATTTGACTGGAAATGGTTGATTCTTCCTCCACAGTGATGAGTGAAGAATAATCATGTCATAAAGATCCAACTCTGCAAAGCCTTTTTGGAATTCAGAACTCAACATAGACTGTTCTAATAACTACTAGCATCAACACTATGATAGGTATCCCGCGGATTTTACTATCATGTACGAAATTGTATTGGTAAAATCCTGGCCAAAACTAAATCACAAAAATGTCAAAGCCACTTAAGCGACAATATGGCTGCTCACACTGTTGATGCCGCCAGTACCTAATTAGCACTTTGTGTTGCTATTTAAATCATTTTTAGAATTGAGTAAAATAAACCATGGCACTCACTCTGTTGAATGGGTAAAAGTAGAGAAGTAAAATAAGAGCTGCAGAGGCAGTAAATAGTCATAGTGTTAGTCACACTGACACTCATCATCCATATTAATTATTAGTAATTAATAGCCCTTTTTCTCTGTGACCAAGTGTGATTATTATGCATAGGTTCCCCTGTACTTGTATTATATCTAGACTAGATCTAGTCTAGTTTATTTTATCAATTTCTACCACCAACCTGCAGGGTGCTGGCCTTCAACTTCACTTGACTATTATTTGAGCGAACTGGGGCAATTTGGGTGTTCAACAGTCTTTGAGCCAACACTTGGGTCCATGGTCTGCACGATCCTACGCAAGACATTCTCTTTTTCCCCGTGAGCCCCTTATACAAGTGTAAGCGAACTGTCAGTGAATTCTAACACATTTAAAACAAATAATTTTCCGATCAACTCAACTGAAAACATTACTTAATGTTTTGACTTTGAGTAATCGGACAATTTTTCTCAGAATAGAACAATGATATCGTTACAATGTACTCGATACTCGTGAGATTTTCAGTTAATTTATAACGGATGTTTCGTGAAGGTATCGAGTACATTAGATATTGTTCTTTTCTCTAGCATGCGAATAAATAGTAGATAAGAGTAGCTTCCCTTGTAAAGCTGTCTTTGTAAACGGATGTTTTATTGGCGAATCAGTAGATTCATAGCCAATGAGAAATAATCTAGCAAAAGCTCAGCCTTTTGTTTCAAGATGGCGGAGGGTATGCAGAAACGGCTTCAGGGCGAACTAGAAAAGTTTCAAGGTGTTCAAAAAGGTAAGTAAAGGGACCCCAAATTGAGTATTCCCTAATATTTGAGACATGTTTAGGAACAAACCCATATGATCCATTGTATGAGAGAGGCAAGCGAACGAAATAAAGGCCTTGAAAGATGTCTTTTGGTGGGGGGGGGGGGATAGAGTCGCATAGAAACGGTCTCGACTCGCCGTACTCGTCGTAGTTCAGGCATGCGGCATGGGCATGAATTTGACTAACGATAGCTACACTAAGTTACACCTCTTTGCCAAGAGAAGGTTGCTCCCACACATGGGTGAAAGCACGCCGGCATATGCCGGCTTTTGAAAATTCCATCAAAACGCCTGCCGGTTTGAGTGAACATGATGACGTAGCGTAGCTTGCCGACAAACACGGGAATGATTGTGTCCCGCAAATACAAGCATTGTTTTAATTTTAATGTGAAGTACAGTGGAACCTGCTTAAACCGGCTGAATTCTTCCAGTTTAACCGCCTTTCCGATTTAGAGAGTAAGTTTGCTCTGTGAAGCACAAGATAATAGAGTAAGACAGAGGGATTTGGACCCTCCCCCGGCCCCGGCTGCTCGTAGTAGGCTTGTGACGGTTAAGCGCCTGTGTATGCGTACTGCAAAATTACCAATACTAATGACGTCATTGAAGACATCGGCTTCATCCTCTCGGTCTACTCTCTTCTCTCTTTCCTGTGGACGTCTATCTCTTTTTCCCCGGCCTCATCCCCCCTTCTCTGTATCTACCCTCATCTCTCTCCCTGTGGAGGTCTATCTTTCTTCCTCCCTCATCCCTCCTCTCTATCTACCCTCATCTCTCTTCCCATGGACGTCTATCTTTCCTCCCTCATCCCTCCATCTACTCTTGTCTCTCTTCCCTGTGGACGTCTATCTCTTTCTACCTCCCTCATCCCTCCTTCTATCTACCCTTGTCTTTCTTCCCTGTGGGCATCTATCTCTTTCTTCCTCTCCCACCCATCCTTCCCCGTACACGTTTGTCTCTCTTACTTCCTCATTCTCTCTATCTCTACCCTCATCTCATTTACTTTGCACGTTTGTCTCTTTTTCTCCCCTCCCCTTCTCTCTATCCACCCTTGTCTCTCTTCCCATTCGCGTTTGCCCCTGTGTATTTCTGTCTTCCCCTTCTCTCTATCTTTACAATCGGCGCTCTACTTCAACGTGCCATTTTGTCTCTCTCTCTCTTTCTCCTATCTCTACTATCGTCTCTCCTCCTTGTGCACGCATTCCTTTCTTTCTCTCTCTCTCGATGTGTTCTCTTTTTTACTCAGTCCCATCCCTCTTCTATTCCTTCCTCGTTTCCCCCTTCGCTCTTTATGTCCAGAGCCAATGGGCACGGAGGGCCTACTGGTGCCGTTAGCCACTACTGCGCTTACGCAGTGTGTAATGTGTAGTGTGCCTAAACACAGTGGCAGTGATGCCTTCCTACTTCCTGTGTACTTTCTTCTGTTTCCCAATCCTTTGCTAGCAAAATTTGCAATGATACTCCCTCTTACTTGATAGTAACAGCAAATAAATGGCAGACCCAATCATCGAATTCTTTTCGGCTTAGAAAGACGAGCCTTTCGGTTAAGCGTTAGTTTTATTACAAAAACTACAAAAGTCAGGGATGTTGTTTTCTTTCGGATTATTGCAATTTTCAAGTTCCGAATTAAACACGTTCAGTTTAAAAGGCATCCATTGTATTAATATAAGGTAATAATTTACTTTGCTCCCATCAGTTCGGCTTTTTTCCCCCCAGGTTTTGTCGGTTTTCAATCATCAGAAATTTCAGGTTTAGGCTCATGAACTTGCTTTCACCCATGCCCCTGCATGTATCGTAAGTTTTAATGGTAGGCTAGCTCGATGATCAGGGCCAGCTTGAATTTTTTTTTTGTGTTTAGATATCTAGGCTACTTAGGGAATAGATCTAAATTTAGCTACAGCAACGTGAGCAAAGCGGATTACTAATTCACAATCACACCGATTCATAATTTCATTGTCATTGGCGTTGGTGATGAGTCTTATTTAGGCCTATATTATATTACTTATTTGTAGATCTAGGGCCTATTGTTAATTATTAGGCAGTTTGATGTCATACCGAAAACCCCAGAAAACTCATGAAATATTGAAAATCCTCCATAGAGATTTAAAAGAGAATAGCCTATCTCATCATGGTGCTTCCAAAGCCAAAATGGCTTGTCCAGGAGCCTATCTATAATCTATCCATCTTTCTTTCTCTTTCTCTCTCTCTCTCTCTTGTTAACTATTTATCTGTTTCTCACTCTCTCGTCTGAAACAGAAAGTGTCAGACGAGAGAGTGAGAGAAAGAAAGGGAGAGAGAGAGAGAGTGTCAGATGAGAGAGTGAGGGAAAGAGGGAAATTAAAAGACAGAGTGTCAGACAAGGGAGTGAGAGGAAGTGATAGATAGACAGACAGATAGATAAGAATGCCATTTTGGAAGCACTATGACAATATTCTCTATGTGTTTTTTTTATTTTTTATATTTCATGAGTTTTCAGTACCCCTTACTAGGAGCCTCTTTCTTTGTCAAAAAGTAGGCTAAATTGTGACACTGATACTCCGTCTATTTAGTCAAAGTGATTTGCTGGATCCATTTCTCTGACTTTTACTTTTGATGAAATGGATATTGAAATGCTCTTGTTTTGTCCTGCTTGTTTGATTTTTCTTCACATTGTTGATCAAGGCAGATGCAGCATTACGATTGCACTTTTATTATGTTTGATCTGTTCTTTTTGTCTCCAGACATAGGAAAACATGTCAACCTCAAGCAGCAGCTGGAGGGGCAACTCACAGAGAATACACTAGTCAAGGAGGTAAGGAGGATCTTACTGGAGTGACAAAGTCGTGTAGTGTAGAGAAAACTGATGTCTATACCATATTGTGTCGGGGACTGGAGTCTGCATACCTGCCAACTCTCCCGAGAAAGTCGGGAGACTCCCGAGTTTTGGGCTCATCCATCGACCTCCTGATTCACCATCAAAATCCACCGACTTCCGAGGATCTAGAAAAATTACGTGACCGGCCATCGAGAATTTTTTCCAAGGGGTTCTTTTTACCTGGACACCGCCGCTGTGAATTCCTTTTCTTATTAACGTCAAGGTGTCTAGGAAAGTCCGTCAAAATAGACTATTTTGTAAAACTAACCCAGCCAAACTGCAATGGCACAAGGTTGTCAAAACGGCACACACGCAACACGTTGTTGCTATGAAGCAAGTCGATGGTTGTGATCTCATTGGCGTTTCAAAGAATAGAAATAGAGCCCTCCGACTATCATCGTCGTGATTTTATAGTCAAATGTGGCCCTTAATGAGGTTCAGTTAGGTATGCATACAATTCAATGTCCCTAACATTATTAGCACCCTTTGTCTAGGTGGATATTTGCAAGGAGGCTTGAGCATTTTTCGAGTTTTGTGCTGTATAGTTGCTTAATAAACAGCCAAAAGCTGGCTCCTCTATTATTTACTCCCTACTGTTACGGTACTACATGTACAAGGATAAGTCGGCCCACTCGCGTGTGGTCAGTCAGATGACGTCCGTGTTAAAGCATGAGTAGGCCTACTTTTTTAAATCGTGGCCTCGTTTTATAACTGTGGGCCAGCCTTGATGTTCAGGCCGGTGAGATAGATGACAGTATTTAAAAAAGGAGGGCTGGAAGAAAGAAAACTCACGGATCACGAAACACAGGCGTGGGAGAGCGCTACCGGTACTTCTGCTAGTAACTACGAGGGGGCATCCGTCCGCCGTGCCCTTTTAATTCTTAGCATCTTTTTGCACCTGGTTCCAAATCCTTGGCTTTTCATGTGACTTTTACAAGCTCGGGAATTAAAGTGATTGATGAACTGAGAGCAGTGATTACTGTCTCTTGACCCTCGGTTCAGTACCGTCGTGTAAAGTTCTCGGAACACATAGGGTGTGTGGCTGCTCCTCGTAGGTATATGGGGGTCCAAGTACAAGGTTCATATTCATCCATGGCAACAGGAAAAGGCGGAGAATATTATTTTCAGCTTGCCTGGTCAGGAAAACACCATTAGAATTGATGGAAATGAAAAATAGAGAGAGAAAGTAGGGAACTTGTACTGGGTGACTAAAGTTACTGATCACTGGACAATTTTCTCCATAACTTCATAGCTAAAGTCTTTTTCTGTCCGTGCAGCTGATTGGTCAGTCAAAGTTACTACAGCCAATGACACACGACTTAAATGATATTGATGGTACTGGACTCATTTTTAGTCTCTGTCTTCTTTCCTTCGTTCCTTCTTCCCTTCCATGTTAGTTTCGATTTGTCTTGGAGGGGAAAGCGGAAAAGATGTATTTCCTTTCATCTGGTGGTGAAAATGTATGGCTCAAGTGTTTTCTGGTGATTAAAAGTGTAGGTTTTAGTCTTTGCTACTCCTACTCTCGCGATGTCCTTATTCTTGCGCTCCAAATAGGGAGACAGAGGGTAAAAATAAATAATTCTGCTAGGTGACGTCATTTCCAAGAAATGTTTATCTTTAGCTCGGCGGGTTAATGGCGTTCTTCTAGTCTATTCCTCTCTCATGGTGTACAGAGTAGCCTACCTCAGGTGCCGCATTGTATTCCAATTCAAAGCCGCTGAGCGCTCTATTCACCAAAAGACATGATGAATCAGATAGAAAATGTAGACACTCGGCAAGGTACTAGGCTTGAGTGAGAGTCGAATGGGGATGATGGCATTTCATTGAACATGGTGTCGATAGTGGGAATGGAGTCAGCCAGCCCAGTATTACGCGCAATGGAATTTTGCCTGACTAATGAGCTTGTCCCTAGTGGACATGAATAAAAGTTTTGGATCCACATCTTCTTTTTTATCCTCTTCAAAATAAACTAGCAGAAGATAGACACCAGATTAAGTTCTAAGCTATTTTATACTTATGAATTTCAAATTTTTTAGAAAAAAGCATGGTGCTCCCTGAAGTAGGCAGATTTCCATGTTCTACTATTTTGTATACCTAGTCAGCAGTTCCTGCTGATATTTTTATATAGGCCTATAAGTTGAATGGGTTTTTGCAAATTTGTCTAAACAGTATTCCTATTCCCATTTGGTTGTAAACAATTATTATTCTTTGAAAAAGACTGGAAGATAGAAAATGCTTTGTTTTGAGGAGAAAACGGGCACATTTCTAAAAAAAAAAAAGACTTGATTCAAATAAGTTTTTTTTGTATTGTAAAATAATTCTTAGAATCGGTAACGGCGAGATCTACTGATTTTTTTTCAGATCTTCTGACTTTTTGAGAAAATTTTGGGTTATCTACTGATTTCATTTTTTGTAGGGTTGGCAGGTATGAGTTTGATCCCTGTATTTGTAGAAGAGGAAGCCAGGGTCTTCGGTGTAATGTTTAGGCTCTTTGCCTATCGTGCAGGGGTCTGGAGTTTGATCCCTCTATTTGTGTTTAGTAGAGGAAACCTAGGTCTCTGGTGTAATTATTATTTTTTTTTTTTAAATTCCCATGCCCGTTCCTATCTATGATGACGCTTGTTGAGTTAGTAACAATGTGCATTTTTTTGTGTTAGAACAATGCCAGAAGTTAATGTTATACACGTACTGTTGTTATCTTAATCCCGAATCTCAGGTTAGCTTTGTAGATTATTATTATTATATTGTGAGTCAAATGCGATTATTGTCGATCCATGTTAAACAGTAACACACTTCCAATTGCATTGGGAGTATGTTTATT
>JAUKPP010257868.1:0-10719 GCA_032273245.1 Phyllaplysia taylori
GAGTCAGGCAAGGGAAGCCAATGACTGACGAAAAGAGTTCATTTACATATGAGCCTGGCCTGCAACTGACAAAACATGTCAGTGGACGCGCGGACTGAGTGTTTTGTCAGTTGCAGGCCAGGCTCATCTATATATGATATATACGCATGAGCCTGGCCTGCAACTGACAAAACAGATGTCGGGACCTAACAAATTTAGTCCCCACTAGATAGGACGAAATAGGTGGCCCAGTGGTCGACTGGCAGTGAGCTCTGGTTCACGAAGTATGTCAAGCAACGCTGGGCGATAACAGCTTTTAAATTGGTGACCACTGGGTGTGTCCTTGGGCAAGACATGTTTACCCCTGCTCAGATGGGCGCTGCACAGTGGGCGACCAGCAATGGCGTGCGAGCATTTGTTGAGAGTGAAAGACGATGCAGTCGTGTTTTCAATTTACTCTTCCATGTATACGTATTATTTGTATTGTTAGAATATTTTATTTGCGCACCGTTGTTGTAAACCAAGTTTCATCACGGGATCAATCAAGTTGTCATTTCATTTCATTTCATTTTCAGTCCATTTGTTTTGAGGAAAGATCTTTTTCAAATGTAGCCCATAAGTTATGGAACACTCTCTCAATCACGACTCGGAATAGCAAGAACTTTAAATCTTTTAAAAGGAATCTTAAAACGGAACTTTTCAGAGCAACATATTTATAACGCACAGTGATTGATGACTTAAACAGATGAGAAAGCTTTTTGTATTTAGTAAGCTTTCTTTTTAACGACACGGTTATTTATATCTTTCTTTTTTATACAATCCAATACATATTATGCATGAATGTCTTTTTTACCATGTATGTGAATGCCTTTTATTTCTGTGATTATATATATGCATATATCTGTATGAGCGTCATCGAGCACTTTTAGTGGATTTAGGCGCTATACAAACTAATTATCATTATTATCATTATAATTATTATTTCAATTTACGAATGTATTCACTCACCTGAACACACCAGCAGTAGCCGGCCGAGGAATGGCACTGTGCCTTCTCCCAGTGGCCGCTGGCCGTGCAGACGGGGATGAAGGGCTTGGCGTTGGGCTCCTGGGAGTGGAAGGCCATGGCAGCTTCCCGCTCCTCTGGACAGCTGTTCGAGGTCTCTGAAATGTGGGAAGTTTGAGATAAAAGGTTATACATGAGATGGTAATAGTCTTTAAATATGGGTGATAGCTAGAGGGTAAAACAGCCAAAGAAGCTGGTGCCTCTATAAATAATTATCTGTAAACTAAGGCGGAGCGTCCGCTGACCTGCTTTGTCAGTTGCAGGCCAGGCTCATATGTATATATCATATATATGTTACAGTCAAACCCGGAAACTTGTCATTCTCCGGAAATGCATGTTTTGATAGAGTATTTCCAGGAATGCCTAAAAATTGTAGACGTTCTTGGAGAATAACTGAAAATTAAAGCCTGAGATTTCAGTCATTCTCTGAAAATGACTTATATTTTTTAGGCATTCATGGAAATGCCTGATCAAAACAGGAATTACTTGGGAATGACTGAATTTTCAGGCATTTCCTGAGAATGACTAGTTTCTGGGTTTTACTGTAACATATAGATGAGCCTGGTCTGCAACTGACAAAACAGGTCAGTGGACGCTCCGCCTCACTATGATAGGAGGCTAAGCTGTTTAAATAATTTACTATACGCGTATGGAAATCTCACACACATGAGTCATGGCCATAGTCATACAAGTAACCAAGACTACTGGCGCTGTGGTGTAAAGGTTAGGCTCTTCGCCTGCCATGCGGTAGACCCGAGTTCCATTCCGAGCACGCACGATCTGGGTTTTTTCTGCTTGAGTTGTTTCCCTCTCAGCCCGCGTTGGTCCTGACAGGCAGGGTTAAAGCAGCTCGTCTCTTAAATGACCTTACACTGTTGCAGGGAACGTAAAACAGGAAAACAGAAGCTAACCAAGACCACTTTACTCTGACGTCAGAGTAATGGCATCATGTCTTAGCGCCCTACGAAAACATGTCCTTGGACGAGGATGATGCAGAGTAGTGCATGTGTGGCGCCGTTACGAAGACAAAATAATTTTTTGAAAAGTAATCATAATGTTGAAAAAATAATCATTTAAAAAATAATCATAATGTAGAGAAAATAATCATTTAAATAGTAATCATAACGTAGAGAAAATTATCATTTAAAAAATAATCATGAAATAGAGAAAATAATCATTTAGAAAATAATCATAACGTAGAAAAAAAATAACCATGAAAGAGCATCGGCAAAATGAACGGAAGGCCAAGGCTCCTGTCCCTTTGTGTGTTTAGGTTATATTTTATTCTGCATTATATCCGTTAATGACAGCACCCGTGAGTTTCTGTGACATCAGAGTGAGTGATCTAGTTATACTACGTCTATAGTTCACGTCAGGATCAAGGAAGGTCATTGTGCAAGGTCAAAGTCAAGATTTTGTTTTAGATAGGTTTTTACGGCTCCGTCGACTCTACAAGGTCAAAGCCAAGAGGAATTTTAGTATGGACGCATGTTGATCAAGGCTTTTCTTACAAGCAGAGCCTTGATGTTAATTGACAGATGCCAATAAACCATGATTGAATATACAGTTTTAATGTTTTATTCAGTCTGCCTGTTTATGTTTCAGATTGTCTACGTGTGTGACGTGTCTTTGTCTATCTGTAAGTCTCTGGTTTGGTATGGTTACAAGTTTTACGTCCCTTGCAACACTGTCATTTAAGAGACGGGCTGCTTCGACCCCGCCTGCATGAGCCAACCCGGGCTGAGAGGGAACAAATCCCAGCAGAAAAAATACCAGATCGTCGGGGCTCGGGATCTTCCGCACATCTTCCGCATGACAGGCGAAGAGCCTAGCCTAATATTACACCACTGCGTCTGTGGATCTGTCTGTCTTTCACTATCTGTCTGTTTGTTTGTCTGTCTATCTCTGCCTTGTTACTGCCTGCCTGTCCATTTGCTTGTCTGCCTGCCTGTTTGCCTTGTACCTACCTGCCACCGACGTTTTTTCTTGGATTAATATTTGCTTAAGGGACATAACCCATACAATTCTTTCCAGGAGTACGCCGCGTAATTGAAATCGGTTATTTCCCCTGTAGTGGACACGTGAAAATTTTAGATTACTTTTTAAAAATCCCACACCAATATACTAGTATTCGTATCTTCCAAAACTGCCAAATATATTTGCGTATAGCTGGTATTGCGTGGCTGATAACAATATCTATTGATTTAATAAATACCTCTCTCATTGTTTTTTGTTGTTGTTGTTTCTGGGGTTACTTTTTCGGGCTTTTTTCTTCACATTCCAATCTTCTAAATTCAATATTGTTTTTCACCGCACACTCAACACTGAGGACAGCATTAAGTTTATTATATAGTTTTAAGTGCCTTCCAACATTGTAAGTCGATTAAAGAGACGGGCTACTTCGAACCACCCTATAAGGGGCAATACGGACTGAGAGGTAATCATCCCAGTAGAAAAACGCAAATGCTCGTGCCCTCATGGTAATAGATCTTGGGGATTCTACGTGATAGGCAAAAAGCCCAATTATTACACCACAGACTTAATGCTAAGAATAACGTGTTTGGATTATTATAACTTTATTGGAACCCTAAACATTCTGACAAGACTAGCGACTCTTTCAGAAACTAGTGACTCATAGAAGTCAGTTATAGGAGCGACAGCTTCGTTTGCTGTTTTAGCCTTACTGGTAAAAACTTAGAACGCGATAAACTCTTTTGGCATCCTTTATCAACGTCCTACGACTGTATAAGCCTACTATACGACAACACTTTAGACTAGTTAATTTTTAAGATGTTTGTGAAATCAGTAAAAGACGTCATGACATCTGTCGCTAAACAAGGCAAACCTCTTTGCACGAATTGGTCAAATCCTCATTTGATATTTCATAATAGCCATTCTCTCTTTGCAATCTCTTCCATATTGTGCATTTACGTATCTCCCTACTCTTACAGACTTATTTTTGACTGTTCTAACTGTTGTTGCAAGCATAGTTCTTATGTGATTCAAGCAAGTAAGACTTATTCAGGGATCAAGTAGCATATTATACAAAGATATATTTGATAAAGAAATTTCCTAAAGACGTAGCAAAAGCTATGTGAAGCATGGGAATTGAGAATACTTTAAAAAGCGGACAAACATGGCGAAGTTGAAAGCCTGCTATGGTGTAGTAGAGAAAAAGAAAAAAAAATCAGAGAAAGCAAACACAGATGTCAAGCAAAATAATAAGAAATTATGCAAAAACGGCAAAAAGCAATTGAAATTTATATTTGTGAAAAAGAAACTTTGAAAACTATGTTTTCACCAAAATGCGTTAGGACTGTGCCATATTTCAATAAAGCCGATGGAAAAAGCAACACGATAGAGGCAAGGAAATGAGAGCAACTGTCTCTCAAATAAAACAGGCCAAATTGGAAAGTAATAACCATTTTGCAAAGTTATCTATTGCACTTATAAAAAGGAAACCATTATCTTTAAAAATGTATTACATCCATCATGTCCTGCAAAAATCGTTGTACGGATGCAGTCAGTGGGAGGCATGCAATGTGATAGAAAAAAAGAACAATGCTTTTTCTTCTTCTTCTTCTTTTTTTTTTTCTTTTTTCTTTTTACTAAAGTGAGGTTCATTGTAGTCTGAGCACACTAGGCTATTGTGTGCACTTTATGTAGTACATGCAATTTCCTTTTTGCCGGACAGGCTTACGCTAATTTGTAGCTTACATACCGTTTTCTAAAAACATACATAATGTAATTTCTAATGCATATAAAGTCATAATATGACCTTAAACATTAAGAATTGTACACTAACTTTTCTTCAAAACCCTCCTTCCTATTTTGTGGCTATTTCTAGACTTCCTCCTGGCGGTTTTTCATTCCTAATTTATGCTAAACATTAGTGGTAATAGGCAAGACAGTAGCAAGTAAAGTATTTGCCAGACGTGTTGGAAAAAATAGTTTTGTGCATACCTACCCCCTACAATTGTTTAGACAAATGCTACTGTACCTACCTACTTCATCTACTTTATTTACAAACCACATAAATGCTTGCTGTAGGGCTGACAAACAGTAGTGAAAGTTGCAATACCCAACCAGAATTCAGATACTTTATGCAAGATTCATGATTTAATGGACATGTACGACTTTCAATGTGAGTGGTACGAACAAATTTTCATCAGGACGCCCGCCTCCATGAGGTCCGTGAAGATAATACAATTAATGTGTATTCATTTAGAGCCTAAACATGAAGCAGCTGTATTGAAGCATTAGATGTTAAGTTAAACGTTATTATCTATATAAATACGTGTAAGCGAGAAAACAAGATTGTCAAACGACAAGCGTTACAAGGGAGGTAATGAGATAAGGAGGAAAAGGAGGAATGAGATGCTTAATGCGCCTTTTTTTTTATCTCCCTTTTATATATTTAGTTAGGGCAAATAATGACGAGAAAAACAAAGATGAATTTTTTTCACGAAAGGACTCTGAGAATAGAGATAAATCAATTAATGTTGTCAAGTTGTGAAACCCAATACATTTGCACTTTGTGACTGAAAATGTTCACATCTCAACCCAAAAATATCAAATCTCGGGTAGCCCATTTCATACAATGCATCATAGTGTCCACCGCCACTCTAATGGCTGTTCCTGAAAATCACCTGTTTTGCGCTTGTAAACAGAGGCAGTTTTATTTCAGGCATTTGCTTAGCAGATGGAATAAAAATAAAAGGAATACAAAGAAAAACATGTAAAAAAAAAAATTTAAAAAAAGGAAAAGAGAAAGACTATGAAACTTAAACTGATCTACCCTGCTTACACAATAAAAAAAAAGAAAAATACTTCATAATCACAATAATTATACTGTACTGCAAAAATTGTAGATATTTCCTCAACTTCCAGCTCAAGACGTTTTCCCGTTTCAAAATGTCTGATACGTTAGTATGTCACAACGACATTACGTTGGATCATTACTGTAGATATCACATTTTAACTTAGACGGAATAAAAAGAAAAGGACGCATTCTTTCATATTGTTATATATAAGTGATTAGGGAATTAGTTTAGAGGTTAGTTTGAGTCATTTATATATATAGAGCCACCAGTTTCTTTGGCTGCTTTAGATTAGGGAATACATAATATCATATTCATATACACATCACACAAATGAAGAGCAAGGAGAGTTCAATGAAAATCTTACATCGGATTAATGCGCCAATCACGGCTACACATAGGCACTACTAAATGGGATGTTCAGTTTTTAGCCTTACGAACTTGACTTCACAAACTCCAGTGCTGATAGGAAAAGTTTGTAAGTCCAAGAACTCTCGTCCTCTGCGTAATGGTTGGAGCCTAACTATTACACCACCGACGCCGGTAGGAATTGATGTATCTACGTTTATACTGAAGGTAGCATTTGGGCGTACATTATTAGTTACAATTCGTCATTGTGCTTGTAATATCGCCAAACTTTTTTTTTTGCACTTCTGAGATAACAGGAAAAAACGTGTTGGGCACAACTCGACGTTTAAAAAAAAACGTGATGGAAATACATGTATTAAATTTTAGCGAAACGGCCCGACACCTTTGAACAAATGCAATACAAAATGATGCACTATGACGTTTTGATTGGCCATTTTGCGAGCAGCATGACGAACTGTTTGATTTATACTAGAACTGCGACCGTATGCACTGTCAGACACCTGGTGTAACTACAGCAGGGTGTAGAAATGCCATATTTAACGGACGAGCTGTGCTCACAATAACTCACAAAATCGCGCGCAAGCAAGGAATGCTAAAACACTGAAACATACTCGTTAGTTTGGTTAATTAGAAGTTACTTATAAAGGCACCAGCTTCTTGTGCTGTTTTGGCAAAAATACTCAGTATTTTTCATTTAATCCCATTTGCGCTGAAATTGGGTTAAGCTTTTCTACACTCTGTTGCATGTGAACTAGGTGTGCTAGTTTTTATACATACGGCCACAGATAAGCACCCCCGTCGACTGTATGATTGACATTTTTGCGTAATTTACTGTGCGCACGAGTGAGTCCATTCGATTTCTTCTTGCCACCCAAACGCAAGGGTATCATCGCCAGAATCGGACTGATCGCTAAGAGTAAATGGTCCTTTAGACGTTGATCTACTACCTTTTTTCTCCTGTCTGTCGTGTTGAGTAGCTGACGATGACGGTTGACTGCTGAGAACAGGCAGCTTTGGAGGCTGGAGTAAGGCGACCGTTGGCTTTTTCAGCAGCTCTGCAAGCGAAGAGGCCGGGGAGAGAAGCAAGGAAGATCAAGGGTCAACTCACATAGAGGAAGAGAAGATAGGGGATAGTTACCTGGGATTGTATTCCCTCTTTCTTTACATCTTTGTATTTTAGTCATTACTAGTAACTGTTGATCTTGTTTTTTGTTTTTTTTATAAAAAACAAAAAACAAGATGAATTTTCATTTAAATAAATACCCAAGGAAAATGAAGATTGTATATTGAGGAAAATTTTCTTGCTCTTCTACTGGCTACTTTATCAATACCTTCGTGCTTCAATGATGTACAAATTTACATGTACTTACTTCCCCCTACCCTACTGTATCCTTCCACCTGTTCGTCTCTGTCTTCGTTGGATCTCTCTCTCTCTCTCTCTCTCTCTCTCTCTCTCTCTCTCTCTCTCTCTCTCTCTCTGTCTCCCACCTCTTTCTCTCCCTCTCTCTCTCTCTCTCTCTCTCACTCTCTCTCTCTCTCTCTCTCTCTCTCTCACACACACACACACACACATACACATATATTTATCTTTCTGTATTTCTCCGCTGTCTCGCTTTCTTCATCTCACTCAGAATGATGTACTCACCTGATACATTTTCATATACAATAGACATGCATTTCAAAACGTTGTTATGATGTTTTTAACACGTAACAAGAAGCATGAAGATACAATTTGTAAAATTTCTAAATGAGAATATCTTTTTGTTGCCATCAAGGGTTTCGGTTCATGGTGAATGACCACTCTCGTAAGTGGAACTTTGGGAGGAAAATTTGGAGTTGTAAGAGTAGAATGTGACCTACAAGTACTAAAAATTGTGAATAGTAAAGGTGGTCAAGCTGTCTGTGAAAGCATTGATTCTGTGGTTGACGGCATTCCTGGGTCTTTCCGTATTGAAGTAAAAAATACGAAACATTATACATTTATGAAGTATTGAGAAAAAGAAAGTAAACAACACTTAGCCCAAATGTTCGCAAAGGTTAACATTGAAATTTAGCTAACACCGCCCGTCTTTCTTATATCCGAGTTTTAGAGATATCCGTATCACTTCCGTACTTTTACACTTTACATTGATGAATACAGACGTAAAAAAAATCATCTAGCCCAAAATTTTGTGAAGACAACAATGGACTTCTCCTGAGAAATTTCAGTTAACATCATCTGTCATTATCAAATTCCCAGTTAAGGGTCATTCTAAATATAAATATAATTTTCACATAAATTTACAAATGCAAGTAAAAAACCCAGGATGTTCTATGAGCTTATTATGACATTTCTAAAAGTCTTCACAACGCAATGCAGGTGTGGAGGAAAGGAGCCGTGCAGCTGACAGACACAAAAACCTCACTCAAAGCCAGGAAATCGCAAACTTTGCAGTGCGTGTGCGAGAAGGAAAATATCATAATAATATACAAGATACCACACAAACCATGAGCACTTATAACTGGTACATAAGTAAAAGTAAGAAAAACATAACCCAATTAATTACATGAAGGTGCACAAAAAGATCAACTACATTTAGGCAGCAGCATGGCTTGCATAACTATCTGGTTCATTGTAAAGCAAAATCTTTAGGACCTACATTATTTTCAAACTCAATGTTACTGCAAATATGGCAAGATTTATCTTTCAATTGTAGTATTATCACGAAAAGTTCAACTACATTTAGGCAGCAGCATGGCTTGCATAACTATCAAATGCATTGTAAAGCCAAAATCTTTACAACCTACATTATTTTCAAACTCAATTTTACTGCAAGTATGGCGATATATGTTTTCCAATAATAGTAGTATTACATGTTCCAGGCAATAATAATTTCGTTCTAAAAAACCACCCATATCCATGCATAGAGGTTAAACCTTTGAATTAATCAATAGTGTGTTTCCATAATTTGAATAAAACAAAATGCTTTTCTTGTCATTAACATGCAGATTTTTGGAGAGCAGCGAAGCATGTAAATTTGCTTTTCTTTCGTAGACTGACTCGCTCTTGCCAAACGCACAACTAAATGAGTCACAAGTCACTTTCTGTAAAGGCTGACGTTTCTAGTGTGAAAGTTTAAATTCTGACGACCTAACACCCTGAGGTATAAATGCTATTGACAATTACCTACATCTATACCATCAGCAACTACTATTATGAGATCCGGTCACACATGCGCAGTTCCACTTACGGATCGTACTTCCGCGACAAGTCCGTTAAAAGTTTTTGTCGACTGTGGATCCCCTCAAATCTGTGATTACATTTCAATGTAATATTAGTCTAGATTGTTATGAATTTCTTTGCTCATCAAAATCCTCAAAACCATTAAGTTCCTTACATTGCTCAATATCTGCATAGATGATGCTCTGGGAACATACAAATTCATTGCCAGCGTCTGGAAATACCATTGTAATTGGGACTTTGACCTCTGTTGTTTTTAAAAAAAATCTTTTTAATGAGTTGTATCTATGGTGAGCTTTAACTACTTGTGTGACTTTTTATTTGCTTGGACCCCTCTTAACAGAATAGAACTTACAGAATAATAAATCAGATCCGCATTACATTTTAGTTCTTTGATTAGGCGGGGAAAAAGTATTAGAATAATAAACCAGATCCCGTTAAAATTCAACTCCTTGATCAAATTGCAAAATCTGCATGACATTCCATCATTCCACATGCTTTATCAAACAATTCTTATACTTGTCTTTACAATATTATGTGCTTTTGCATTTTATAAAACTAAAACTAACAGTAATCTCGTATTTGTTTGAGTTACTGCGTAAAACAAAATATTGGCTGTTTTTAATCAGAGCCCTCTCTCCTACAAGACTCGTCATTCCCAGATTTGTCAAAGGTGTATGAATAATATAAATCAGACTTTAAAATTTTACAATTTTGCACGCAACCTTGGTCTCATCGGTGGTCTAATAGTAACCAAGTAAAAATTATCTCCTATCCAATTGAGAGACGGTTGCGAATTAATAAAAAAAATAAGTAGTAGGCCTATTGTTTTTTTTTTTTCTAAAATGCCCTTTAATCTGCACGGTTTGGTATTCGCACAAAGAGTTTTGGCGAGGTGGGTGATAGTACCGATTATTCTTGAAGCATTTGAATTGGGTTTGATGTTCCAAACGAAACGTTGACAATAATAACTCTATTGCTTATTCCTGAACGCTCATCGCTTTTTTGTTCATTACGAACTAAAATATTTTGCATATGGTTTGAATTATCGTCATTTTTCTGTTTTATAGTAGACATAATAAGTCATCCTCGAGGACCTCAAATCCTCCTGTGCCCCCACCCCACCCCCCTTTTACCCCCTCCTCCTCCTCCTCTTCTCCTTCTTCTCCTCCTCCTTCTGATCATCTAGAGCATCATGATCATCAGTAGGCTTATAGATGATTACAGAGGCCGATCAACAATAGTCTACAATGACAAATAGAACTT
>JAUKPP010257879.1:0-12112 GCA_032273245.1 Phyllaplysia taylori
GATTTCTGAAGAAAACTACAGTGGTTGTGGCATTAAATAACTCACTCCTTACTACTACTTCTACTGCACTAAAATAGCTCTCCAACAATGTACAGCTATCAGATCCATATGGTGCTCTGGTGTTATTTTACAAAAACCTAAAATGAGGTTGATCCATTTGGGGGTAGGGGGGGTTAAAAAAAAACCAACTTGTTGTAAGCCTTTCAGTAATGACAATGACCAACAAGGAAGATAACCTTGTCTAGTACTCACATCTTCTTGAGGTATGACTTTCATGTCATTCTCCTCACTGGACATATCTGGGTCTGGTTCATTTGGTGTATCAGGAACTCTGCAGCACAAACACAAAGACAAAATGAGTATTAAACAAATAATAATAATGATGATGATATTGTCTTGTTATTATTACTATTACCATTATATTATTATTATTTCTATCCTTTAAAGAGAATAAAATGTGTTAGGGAGGTATGGTGAAATAAGACATGCCAATTTCACCAAAGACAGTCGAAACTTTCTGTTCTTTAACACCTGGCTGGAGAGATGGGGAAGTCAATGATTTGGAAGCTGTGCAAACTACAATTTTGAAACAATCAAAATACTTTAATCACATTATGGAGCAGATTGTTTAATCTAAATTAAAGTTTCAAGTGCTTGAATTGACTAGCTTTTCCATTCCTATACTTCTTGCTGGAAAAAATAGCTTATCATTTGGTTTGCTGACCAGTTTTAAGTCCCCTGCAACACTCTAGGGTCATTAAAGAGACGGGCTACTTCAATCCTGCCTGTGAGGGCCAACCCAGGCTGAAAGAGAAAAACCCCAGCAGAAAAAAACACAGATTGTCCATACGTGAGATCGATCTCGGGTCTTCCACATGATAGATAAAGAGCCCAATCATTACACCACAGCGCAGGTGGATTTTTGAATAGACACACCAAGACAAAACTTCAGTACTAGCTTTCAGGAAATTGTTATAAATGCAATCCTAACCTAACTCCTTTTTTCTCTTTTACAAATACTGACTAGTAATGGACTTACTTGTTGAAGAAGAGAGCACAGAGCACAGCCCTCTCTCGCTCTTCCTGTTTGACTTTCTCCTGACTGTTGCAGCCCGGCTCCACCACCTCAATAATGTCATCAATGAGCTTGGGACGTTTCCACTGGAGAAAGGGAAAGAAATTGATTAAACATTTCCCGCATGTATCTTAGCTAGATTTGTATAAGTAATCATGAATGACTATGTAGCAAAGCAGAAATAATGATTCTACTTAGCAAGAAGTTTGAACACTTAAAATTGTAATTTCCATTAAAACTATACGTAGTTGTGTTTCGATCAAACATTTTTCAAAATGCAGCAAGCATTGGTTCACTCTTCTGTTGTGAGACGAAGCCATCGTGTTTTAAATTATCACGACGACAGACTACCCAGTCTCACAACTTAAAATTCAATGTCACTGCCAGAGCCAACAAGCTAAACAAGGAATTAATAAAAGTTTTACTTAGATTTAATCAGTTCATAAATCTTATGGCACTAGAGAGTCCTTCAGATAGGTCCTTGGCACTGCAAACATCTGACTGGTCCAGTGAAGGTGGCGTCGACCCACATCTTTTTAAAATATTTTTTTTATATCCACATTACTAAATCATGTAAAACATTTACTTCCCTCAAAGGAAGCTCCAATCAAATACAGAGGAAAAAAATCATGACAAAAATCAAAACGCATTAGAACGTGGTATTTTCCTAGACTAAAGAGAAGAGAGTGCGTCACAGAGTGGCATCACAATCACTTACTGGCAGCACTTCCACCATGACGTCGTTGATGATTCTCTTGGCTGACTCCATGGCCTGAAGCAGAGGAAGAGAAGACATGAACACTCTGATAGACGCAACTGCATCAAACACAACACACTATGCTACCACAAACTTATGACTACTTTTGTTTGTTTTGTATAGATTTGACTCCACTATGGTCACTGTAAGGTCGTTTAAGATAATAATAATAATAGTAATAATAATACATAGCATTTATATTGCACATTTCCACTGTCTAAAAAATGCCAAATGTGCATTACGTAATGGTCATATTTATAAAACTGCATGAAAAGATAAAAACAAAAGTAATATTTAGAAAGAAGTCGAAGCTGCAGATAAAAGACAAAACCAGAATGTCCTTCAACCATCTGCACAAGCTACTGAAACTTAGTGTGCAGACTATGACTATATTATACCCTGGCTCAAATCATCACACAGAGGAAAACAAGCTGTTCATTGGTTTGTTGGAAATTGTATAGCACAACCAAACTAGTCATTTCAGTAGAACCAGTATAGATAACATTAGAACCATGTTTTCAGGAAGAAAAAAAAGATACCAGAGCTCAAACTAGCCACCCACCAAATGAGACAAACGTGACCAAAAATGTAAAGTCTTTTAGACAAGACAAAAAACAAGGATAGTGAAAAACATGGGTTGATTAAATATTTTCAGTGTGTTTAATTCCTCTGCTAACAGACATGTATTCGATAGTTATCAAACATACATAAGAAAACAGACACTTACCCTTCTATCCAGCATCATTTCTTCTTTCTTCATTTCCATGAAAGTCTTTGGACGGTTCACGTTTTCTGATGGATGGATTGATGGAAACAAAGTTAGAAAAACATATATTCCCCTAAAAAGATGGTCAATATCAGTGACATCTAAAGTTTCAGTTTTAACTCTGTGTTTAGTGTACATGATACAGAACAAATGAGCAATATGGTGATGGCTGCTGGTTCAAATCACAATGACTAATACCATATTAGTATGGTTGTGTTTTTTTCTGTCACAGTGGCTTCTTTTCTTTATCACCCCTCACAGTTTTTTTCATGCCCTAGATAAAGGCTTGATGCCAAAACGTTGGCATATATTTTTTTTTTACTTATTTCATAACACCTTTAATCAAACTCATGACTCTTTTATCTAATTTCTACACGTTAAAAAATTACTAATACCATGTTATGATTATAGAGTAGTGAGACAATGCAAAGTTACTGTAACTGTAAAATACAAGCAATAAAGTCAAGACTATATATTATTTGTAAATTGAAGTTTGAAAGTACACATTGAGGAAATGGATCCCAATAACCATCTAGACCGACTGAGAAAAGTTGAGTGTTTTCCTTACTTTTAGCCCACCTACACTACTCACTACCATTGTACCGATACTCCGAGAAAGCAGCTATGACATGAGTAAAACGACACTTTCAAAGAATATTAGGACAATAACAACTCAACAAAAACACCCCCTGTTGTAAAGTAGAATGTTGACTGGGCAATGACAACATATCGTTGGCTGTTTTGAATAAGGGCGAATAGTACAAGGACTGTATTGAGGTATTCGCCTCTTTGCTATACAATCAGCGATATGACAATTAAAAAACTCAACTTCCCAGCTGTAAAATAACATGTAAATGTGACCACTAACTCGTGCCGAGCGGGTAATGCCCAGCATACATACCTCTTTCTGTCTCATCCAGTTCAAAGTAAAAATACTCTTCTAAATGACTCTCTCTGGCCCAGGTCACAGACTTCTTTGGTTTTCCAGACTTTGACTTCCGCTCAATCTCCGAGATAGACACTTTGTCTGCGGTATCTTCAGATTCTTTTGATTCTGCAAATATAAGAAAAAAACCCCGAAAAACTATTAAAACCGAAACAAAAAATTCATATGTGCAGTTGTAGCAGTGGTGCCACAACATTGGCAACTGGCTTAAATATGATTAAGGAAAATTTCATACAGTATTTCAATGAATCCGTTTCACAACTTTTTATAAGCTGTCATTGTAAAACAGAACATTTCTTTTTAAAGTGTGTTTAAAAGTAGTAAAGGATAGGAGATGAGCGGCTCTCCAACGGAGATGGTGTTGTGAGGGATCCAATGGGATTCAAACAAGGTGGTGATAGAGGTATAAAAACACATAGGGAAAAGAATCACACACCAGATGTATTGCCATGAAAGTAATAAGACTCTAAAATTACAGTTCAGTTTTATGAGTGCAGACAAAACTAGCATGAAAAAGGAATAGCCTCACCACTAGAAAGTCCTTCAGATAGCTCCATGGCACTGTCGGCGTCGGACTGGTTTAGTGAAGGCGGTGAGGTCACCGTGGTTTCCATGCCCTCTATCACTGGTGGACCATTGTCCTCTGCCTCCTCTGGCTTGTCTTTGGGCTCTTCTGACGGTTCAGGCATGTCTTCAAGAGTATCACGGTAGAACTGAAAATGTGCAAAACAAAAGTGATGAATTAATGTGATCCACGTTACAATAGAAATACATCCTATTTGAGTACGAAACACAAGAGCAAGAGCTAAAATAACTGCCGCACTGGAAAAGTTAGTCGAGTAAAGAGTATGAAATATTTCAAGATGCATGAGAGGATCAATTATTATGTGGCTTTCATTTACAAATAAAATAATTTTGAACCAACCTAAAGCTACTGTGATGCACAAGAAGGGTGAAAGAAACGCTGAAACTTAAAAGTACAATTTTGTTCAATCAATACTCAGTTGCTCTCAAAGTACAAAGTAACAAAAAGCTATGAATGCATCATATTTAGAAAAAAATATGTAAATTATTATGCATTCCAATTAAGGAAAAGTGTTCATAAGCCTTCTTAATCATATGTGAAAGTCAAGTCTGCGTATGTGCATAAGAAAAGAAAAAGTTATAATAAGCCTATGACTTATAAAATATAAATGAAGAGACTGGTCTCAAAATTGCCAAGTCAAAAATGTATAAATGAAGTGATTTATTGCAATTCCTCAAGTTGTATTCTTTCATGTACAAAGTAATTTGTGACCAAACCATTCTGAGAGTATAAAAAAAAAGAGAAAAAAATGAACACATGACAGTGCCTGTCGATGATTTAAAGTTGCACTGTTAGCTCATATTGAGAATTCAAGTTTGAAATGACAAAAAGTGAACTCACAGACGGAACGCTGGGCAGTTTTTGTGCCATGGCAGTGGTGGGGGACAATAATGGAGGTGATGTGGGGCCAGCCTCTTCTGCCGGCGGGGACGAGGCTGACGGTGGGGATGTGGCACTTGGTGGGGACGACGCAGAAGAGTTGCCTCCCCTTAGTAAAGACGGTGGTGCTGCGACTGATGGGGATGTTAGTTTTTTCTTCTTCTTGACGGGGTTGTATGAGGACTGTTGTAGGGCATCCATGAACACATTGCTTTCCTGGATCTCATGAGCCGGGGCTGAAGGAAGGAAGAGAAAAATCAAGTTGGAGTTACACAAACAAATGCCATCATGCTAGTCATGCTTCTTTATGCATTTGGTCATATTCATCTTTTTATTTGGTTTCTCCTTTTACGTCACCTCCAACACCGTAAGGTCATTTAGGAGACAGGCTACTTTAATCCTGACTGTCAGGACCAAACTGGGTTAAGCGGGAAAAATGTACATCCTCCACACCTGAGATCAAACTCAGGTCTTCTGTGCCATAACGCAAAGAGCCTGACCACTACACCACAGATGCCGGTGTCTTTATTCAACACCTCTCTTGACTCTATAACATTATATCAGTGTCAGTCTTGAAAATAGCACTGATATATCTACTGTTCCAGTCAGCTCCATGGCATCCTTAAAAAACCCACACTGGAATATCTACTAGAACAATGTAGGCAATAAGGCACCACTATTTCCACAATACAATATAGCCTACCACTTTCAACATCCATAAGGTGGAGCCAGGCGTAAAAAAAATTTATATAAATGACAGGCGGATTAAAATTTTAAAAAAGTTTCCAATACTCTACTGAACATTTTCATCAATGACTGTGTCAGGTGCAGAGGGACGTACTCACCTCGTTTTGGTGCAATGATCTTGATCCTGCCATGTTGAACCTCTGGTGGGGTCGTGTTGGCCGGGTCCACATTGGCTGGGGTCAAGGTGGGCATTGTGAGTTGTAGGCGAGGCTTCTTCTCTATCAGCTCCTCACTGCGAATATCCAGGCTGTTGGAAGACGAGAGCCTCATTATGTCAAAATGTGGGTGATGATGAATACTAGTGTTACGGCTAAAATATCAATAGTGGTAGTCACATAATTATAATAATAGCAATGTCTTCTCAAAAGCAATCTAAACTCTTTTTTTCTTTTTTAATCTAAATTCTAAGATAGTGTGACAAAGTTTCCGCTAATGCAACCTTTGTTTCCATTAATTGTTGGACAAGACTGAGGGTTGCCAGGCACTCAAGTGCCTTCTGCTCCTCTTGAGTTTTATGTGTATCTATTGTCTTTCCTCCATGACACAGAAATGACCTGAGAGTGTTGATAGTGCCGTAAAACGCTAACAAACAATAGACTATTTCTTATCCAACAATTCAAAAACAGTGTGAACATATAGTGCTTAAATCCTTTTTCACCAACAAAAAGGCAGTTGCCTACTAGTTGGGAAAAACTGAAAAGACTTACCTAACTCTTTTGGCAGGTGGTTTTTCCAGCTTTTTCTTGGCAGGTTCTGTCTCTTCTTCCTCGTCCTCGTCAAAAAGCCCCGTTGACCTGAATCGTGTATTCAGCTGTTTCACCGTTTTGGGCCTCCTGCGAGATTCATCCTCTTTGCTGGAGGGAACGGTTGCTGTGGCACTGGCTGAGTGGGTGGGTGAAGCCTTCGCTTCCTCCGGTAATGAGATCTTTTTGGAAGAACTTGATGACGATGATGAGTCTTTTGATCTACTAGATGAGGATGACGAATGATCTGATGATGATGATTTTGATGAATCTTTACTATTATCACTGCTGGATTTTGATTTGTCCTTAGAGCGATCCTTCTCTCGTTCTTTGTCCTTGTGCCTGTCTCTATCTCTGCGATCTTTGTCTCTATGATGACTGTGGTGATAATCTCTCGAGTCTTTTTCACTTTTTTTATGCTTTTCTGAGTCTTTCTCCTCTTTCTTGTCATTCTCTTTGTCTTTCTCACTCTTCTTCTCATCCTTTTCTTTTTCTTTGTTCTTTTTCTTCTTCTTTTTGTCTGAAAAAGAAAAAATGGAAGAATACATGAGTAAGAGTTACAAAACCAATCAATCCTTTATGTAATTATGGTCGAGTAAACAAATGAATTGTCATATCTCGTCTCACTGTCTCTTACGTCTGTTTAGGTTTAGGGCATGAGTTATAAAATAAGTCAACATTTATGCAATTCTACTTATATGACTAACACAATCACCAAACTCCCATCTCAGTGTCAATTATACCTGTCCAATCTGCTAAAAATCGAACTGATGACGAGCAATTCAGCACTAGAAACTGCTACAGAGTTTTTGATTGGCAGAGTACGGAAATGAAATTATAGACGCTGCACAACAGATACGAGCAATGGCATATAATGCCCGATGAAATTGTTTAGAATGAATGTGAAGATTACTTTGTGTTTTATCATACAATGTATTCATTGCAGTATTGTTAGAGGACATGTGTCTGATTTATGCCAATGCCACTGCACCTCAAATTTCCCCACAAGGATTAAAATAAAAAATAAAAAAATTATTGAGCTATTTATCTAAAACCATCATTGCTCTCATAAATCTCTTCTGAAATGCAGACTGCTTTGGTTTGGTTACCAGCTTTACATAACCCGTAACACTGTGAGGTCATTTAAAAGACAGGCTACTTCAAACCTGCCTGTCAGGGCCCACCAGGCTAAAAAGAAGAGCCTAACCATTACACCCCAGCATCAGTCAATATGACTTGCGTGGAAAATCAAGCAGTATGACATAGCTACGCATGCACATCTAGGGAACGATGCACAATGCTAGTCGGACGTTTTTTTTACTAAATGCTCCATTCCATAAAAGCGTAATTTCGATACTTGAGTAATTTTCAACTTAACTCACCCTGCCAGCACGTGATTTTGTGAGCTAATGTGAGCATCACCGATTATAGAATGGAATACTTGGTCGAAAAAACTGCCGACTAGCTTAGTGAATCCCACATCTAGCCTTAAAACATTGTCTTGCTACAAAAGCTTGAACAACTCACCATCACTCTCTTCCTTGTTATTGTTCTGGCCTCTGATTGTCTTTGTCCATATGTCGACAAGTTGTGATGATAAGCCTTTGATGTCTGAAACAGGGGCATCAAAGCAATAGGAATGGTGAATCAGGGGAATCTCATAGTTTGAACAAACAGGCTTGAAAAAAAAAGACCAACCCTAAAAACCCATAGAAATAATAAGGCCTAAATAACTCTGGTGATGAAACATATCATTTTATAAGAACTAATGATCTTTTTTAGTGAACTCATAAAATGCTTTATTCTCTACTTCCGTGTCGTTACCAAGGGAATGTAATATAAAAAATAAAAAAAGCTTGGTAAAAACATGACAAATTAAGTTAAGACAGGTGAAATATACCATCTTGCCAACTTAACTGAAGACTAAAGGAAATTCTTGTCTATTTCTAACTTCCGTTGCACCCCTACAAGGTGATTTAAGAGATGGGGCCTCAAATATTTTAACACTTATCTCTGATACGATTGGCGGAGCCATGAAAGCTCCGAAAAAATCCCTGTGAATCATTTGTGATATAAACCGAATACCTCTGCTTTCTGAGGCAAGCCCTTTTTCTTTACAACCTCTATCACAAGCGTGCCCTCATGCCAATATCTATACAAATTTTTCCACGAATAAAATGCTTTTCTGTTTATTGAAACATCCGACACAGAAGATAACTTACTTTCATTATCTGCTTTACTGAGCTGTTTAATTGTCTTGGCAGCACTGTTCTTCTTGAGCAGTGTGACTGTCACAGGAAGATTGCGATAGACTTGGAGTATTTCCCCTAAGAGGGATTCGTTGCTGTCATTGCGGGAGAAGTCCAGCCAGGTGTTGAGAATGTCCCAGCCACCGACCTCGATAAATCTAGAGGGGAGATCACATTATATTCAGGTTTACTAGGGTCTTTCCACTAGATTATAAAAATTTTGTTGTTGTTATTGACAATGAAAACTCATCTTACAATGACTACACATACAAAAAGAATTCATACTGCAAAATATTTGTACAGTGTCGTCTGCCTGAAAACCTGACTTATGCTTTTCAAAATCTACTATCATATAAATATTAGCTTTTGCATGACTGAGATTGAGACATTTCTGAGGAAAAGTTAAGGGGGCTACCAAATTGCTTCATTGTCGAAGTAAAGTTTGGGAATTCACCTGTAGCTTGATTCTAAATAACATCATTGATTGGTCCATCAAATCAATGGGTTTACTTTTTCAATTCTGCAAAAAGAGTAGCCTACACATTTACTGATGAACGTGCATTTTTGTCATTAAGGTACAGTAAAACCTGCATATCTCAACATTTGTTAACTCAACATTCAGCTTAAGTCGACACAATTTGCAATTCCCAACTTTTCCTTTATTTACTACACCGACTTTCCTTAAGTTGACTTTATCTTTACTTAATGTGTGATTTCAATCATCCCATCAATGTCGACTTATGCAGATTTTACTGTATAAAGATTATAAACTATACTTACTTCTCTAAAGCACTTGGGGAGTTTGTGACTCGTAAGATATTGAGGTAGATACATCTGGACACCAGTTTGGTTGCATCTTTCATGAGACTGAATCAAAGAGACAAAGACGCAAGAGGTTTATACACACTGTAAGATATTGTTGATCAGCCCATCAGCCACAAAATCCTATAAAATCACTATGAACTTAAGTGTTTGAACATAAAATCTATTTGTTGGAAGAATTGGGTAAGAAGAGCAAGGGTCTTTTACTTGGAATAAATTTAATTAGATGCAAAGGAAAAACATGTGATTCCTAACAGATGAAACTTGCGATTCTAAAGCCTAGCTAAAAGAAGGGACATTAACTTCACAGCACATTATATCACTGGAATCTTTCCCAATCTAACGCATTAAGTCTTCAATGCAAGAAAATACAATAATCTCTGGTAAAAAAGTGTATCCATCTAGTGCTTAATGTCTTCGTACTTTATCGTATATTCTTATACACCATGGTAATCCTTGAATGTTCTTCAGGAGACTGACATTGACATAAGTTTTTATTTCTCTAACTACAATTGGTCAGAGCACATTTTTTCAAGAGATAAGATGAGGAGACAAGTTATAATTAGTTACTACACACTCAAGCTGTATGTAATACCCCTCTTTGAAAGTATGGATGGATATCATACATTCTTTTAATTCCCTCTATGTATCTCCATAATTATAGTAACTTCCAATACCATGCTTTGAAAAAGTTCAATATGAAAAAAGACACCATAAAAGACCGTAAAAAGAGAAAAATAACGGCACTTACCTCGCAATTCTAGAAGCCTCCTGAGCCCCTTTGATGCCACCTGTTTCAGTCAACAGGGGCCCAAGGGCTTTCAGTAACTGCTGAGGGTCTATGGGAGGCTGGAAAAACAAAACAAAAACAAACGATAAACGACAAGTTTGTATGGGTATAGTACAAGCATATATTCTGGTTAGTGTAGATTGGATCAGGTGGTTAGTGCCTTTTCTTTTGCCTATATGGTAGGCTACCTACAAAATCATTGGTGGAGGAGTTTGTGCTAAATGGATGTAAGACAGTTGTGCATCTGTGTGTGCTAGAGAGCGAGTCTGTTCTGGAGATGAACATAAAAAGAATGAAAAGTCAGAATACGCAGGATTTGCTGCATTACAACTGAAACTGTTCTAGTTGTACAAACCCATTCATTGTGCATTTTTTTTCACAAGGAAAATGTTTCAAGTTCAAGAGTACTAAAGTTGAGACTAGGTCGGGGAATCAAATCTGATATTGTACATTTTATTTAATTTTCTTCTCCAATACATGTAAGCTGTGTATTACCGGTAACAATATCGGGATGAGCAGTGACAGGAGGTCAATCAAACAAAAACATTATCATATCAAGGCAACATGCATGAAAGTAGCACAAAATTCTCTATCTACATGTGACAGAGGAAATGGGTCATACGGTCGACGGCAAATGTAGGAAAATTCTTACCATTGCTAATGTGGTGACATCCCTTCCTTCCCACAAATGCTGAATCAATTATCTTGTAGCAGTAACCTGAAAGAAACAGAAACAAGTCATGTGTAAGCAGATGCAATGGAAGAAAGTGGGATTAAAACAACAATAAATACACCAATGTACCAGTACTGATGATACCAAACCCAGTAGCTTCATCCCTTCTTTCATCCCCTAAAGCCAAAAGTAATACTGAGTGCACCCACTGCAGAACAACACAGTACAAGATTTTTCTAAGATCTTGACATTCAGCATAAGTTGACTTGATTCGGGATTCCAAACTTTTTCTTTTTTACTGCATCGACATCCCTCAAGTCGACTTTCTCTTTACTCAATGTGATTTCAACAGTCCAAGCAATGTCAACTTACAGTATGCGGTTTTTACTGTAGGTGGTTGGCCTAAACCAGATTATTTCATTGCCCAAATATTCGTCAGCCCAATCCAGGCTATATTTAGCCTGTTGAAATAGACAAAGTTCATCACAGCAGCTGAGCTGGAGGCAATGAGTATGAAAACTATTCCAACGTTGAAGCAGAAATGGACCCCCACCCCGCCCCCCCATTTGAAATGGACCCCATACCGCCACCCCTTTTAAAATGGACCCCACCCCGCCACCCCTTTTCCTTTTTTGGCCTTGAGAGAGATCAAAGACTATCCTATCTACCAGGGATCTAGTTTATTCATCACATTGTTGCCCCTCCCAGTACTGATCTAGCCTATGTGTTCTCAGTACTTTTATCCACAGTCCCATTTCCCATCATGGCGAGCCCAACAGGCAAGTTTGTACCCCTCTGTTTTTCCATGTGAAGGTATGAATAGGCCAAAGGGAGGGCCAGTTAGTAGCACTGGTGCTATCGTCTATTCTGATCCCTGACACTAGTAATAGATGAACCAATGTTGTCTGAAGTGAAATGTGCACAGGACAGGTAGCCTAATAAAAAAAAACACACCACCAAACCAACACCCAATAGACTGAGCTAAGACCAGTATGCTATACGTATGGTATGCTTCATGCCCATTTCTTTCAAGTTGCTGCATTCCAGGGGGGGGGGGGGGGGGGGGGGGGGGGGGGGGG
>JAUKPP010257890.1:0-12112 GCA_032273245.1 Phyllaplysia taylori
TTTAACCCACCCCCGATTACAAGAATTTAATCCATGACTCACAAAGAGAGAAAAACTCTCGTTGTATGGTATAAAATTTGATAATATTTTCACAGATGGTAAGAGAAATGTTGAAAGTTTAACATGATACCAATCACTCAAAATGTCCAAAAATTGACAATCGCCTGATTTCATCGCGTTGCAACACATATAATTTCATTGACATTCACTCACTCCATTTATTCGCAAGTTGTTTCTGTTTGCCACTGAACAGCGCCCGGGTGAGCTAGGGTTGACGTGTCTTGCCCAAGGACACACCGCAAAGGCCATCCATTCAAACGGTAGCGACATCCAGAGTTGCTTGACGTTCCTAGTGAGTCAGACTCACTAACCACTCGACCACTAAGCCCCCTTCTGAGTATTCATCCCATTGGTGAATCCACCAGTGAAATGCAAACTATATAATATGCAATATCCGATTGATCTTCACAATAAAAAAAACCCAAAAAATAACCGACACTGTGGTGTAATGGTTAGGCTCTTCACCTGTCATGCTGAAGACCCCAGTTCGATCCCCAGCGTGGACAATTTGTTTTTTTTTCTCCTGGGAATTTTTTCCCTCTCAGCCTGGGTTGGCCCTGACAGGAATGGTCAAAGTAGCCCGTCTCTTAAATGACCTTACAGTGTTGCAACGGGCGTAAAACTGATAACGAAACAAAAGAAAATAAAAACCACCGAACTCTTTATTTTTCCTCTCCAGAGAGAGGCTGCTCCGTATCCTGCGTGCCTTGTCCAATGCTGTCCCAGGTCTCTCCGTCCTCATGGGTAAGATTGATCAGAGAAGAGAAGATACGCTTTATGTTGTTGTAATCTAACAGAGAGTTGTTTACACTTTAGATAGTCTCTGAGATCTAAAAGGCAATGACAATAGCAGCCTAGTTCTGCACGCGGAGGCTAGAGAGCCATTTTATTGGCCCTTCAATACTGCAAAAGCATACACCAAAGATACACAGAAGATACATTATTATTATTAGAAATTCATTCATCAATCAATACATTACAATATGTGATGTTGCAGGTTGTACTTTTTTTATGCTTTCTCTCTCTCTCTCTCTCCCTCTGTCTTTCTCTACGGGCATCTGTGTAATGGTTAGGCTATTCACCTGTGACTCAGAGGATAGGAGTTTGATCCGGGTATTGGACGGACATCTCTGAGTTTTTGTTAAGATTGTTTTTCTCTCCCATCCCCTGCTGGCCCTGATAAGCAGGTTTGAAGTAGCCCATCTTAAATAACTCAACAGTGTCACAAGGGGCTTAAAACCCAAAACCATCAAAGCCTCTGTAAATTTGACAGGGTTTTTTTCATGTGACTTTGTTGTTTTCTTAACTTTACCATTGTTTCCTCTTTGTTCACCGGTGCTCTGGTGTAATGGTTAGGCTCTTTGCCTGCCATGCGGAAGACCTGGGTTTGATCCCACACACGGATGATTCTGGGTTTTTTCCGGCTGTCATTTTTTCCTTCACAGCCCGGGTTGGCCCTGACAGGCAGGGTGGGAGTAGCTTGTCTCTTAAATGACCTTACAGCATTGCGGGGGACGTAAAACTGATAAACCAAACCAAATCTCTTTGTTCCAGTTCCTCTGATGGAGTACTTGCCTGTGTGGCAGAGGATTTACTTCTACACATGGTCCTCGTAAAACTGGGACATGACATGCGGCGTTGTGAGATGACAGTCGGCTCAAACACATGGAATGAAGAATTACACACTTTGTTCCATAACACTACACAGACCCACAGGAAGAAAGATGAAGTACCTCATCTGGTCATACAGTCCGGACAGAGACTGGATCACACTTCTCATGTTTAGTGCAGTGATAAAACATATGCTTAATGATTATGAATTATACCGAAGAAAAGCATGGAAATTTGACCCCCATCTAACCGGAAATGGATATTAATTTCTAGTTTCATACCTCTTGAATCTTTGTCGATCTCCATAGCAACACTCGACGTCTCCACATGTAGGGCCCTCAGGTTGCTGATAGAACAGCCTGTCCTTCAGAGGAATACCTTTTGAATGACCTGATCATGTTGAAAAGGGTGTTAAACCAACACCAAACTAATCAACCCACTGGGCAGCTACATAAACATAAACTTTTTGAAGTGTTTGTCTTAAGATTGGAAAATTGGGATGTGTAATCTTATGTGCAATCATTCATACTGGGTTGTGGGAAACAAAATAGTTCATCATTACAGCTTGATACCATATTTCATTTCCGTGGACCACATTGATAAGTATCGGTTTACAGCGTCTTCTATAATGAGCGGGAGGTTGTGTGGGCAGCCCCGCTGTGGTTTTGACTTCTTTAGTAGTTGCAGGGTGACTGCCAGCCACTTGAATCAAGGGGCCCACTTGAAAACACCCTTGAAAATGGAAAAAAGCCACAAAAACCTTTGAAAATGGAAAAAACGCCCCTTAAAAGTGGCCAAAAGTGAGCAAATCCCCCTTGAATGACCCTAAATGATCAGCTCACTTGATCTCACTGACAGGCCAGTGAAAACTTTTTAACTAAGTTGTCACTATGAGGCCAGGGCTGAGACTCTGACTGGTCTGACCCACGTCAGTATACGATGATTTATAAACCAGTGGGACTTTAAAGTAGTGCTGTACCAGCACTGTGGTATAATGGTTAGGCTCTTCGCCTGTCATGTGAAAGACCTTGGTTCGATCCCCGGTCGCGGACAATCTGTTGTTTTTTTCTTCTACGTTTTTTTTCCCTCTCAGTCCAGGTTGGCCCTGACAGGCAGGGTTGAAGTGGCTGTCTTTTAAATGACCTTACAGTGTTGCAGGGGATGTAAAACTGGTAACCAAACCAACCATGTTCCTTGTGTGGCAGCTGTTAACTTGTCTTGGGATCATCGTCTCTGATACTGCCTTTCTGGTTAACGTACAGAAATATGGAAATGCATTGTGACAAGCAGAATTGTCCTGATCTTATATATATATTAGAAGTGAAAATTGCATATTTGTGTTGGAATATTACACTCCCTGCGTTTATTTGAGCTAATTTCCAAAGTACATTACCAGTGTTCAGAAATGTCAAACAATGAAATTAATGACTATTTTTGTTCTCTTCTATTCCACTCCATAATTTCTTCATGAGAGTTCATTGAGATTTTCACCCTTGTCATCCAGATGTTCACCTTTTGAAAGTTTGATAATCATATTAATATGCGAAACTGCTTGCGAAGTTTCTAAAATGAATTAATTTTGATGTGGTCATTTACATGTTCACCTGTGACTGCCGATTGTTGATGGTCTTAAATTTGACACTTGATTTATCCGTTACGCTAACATGAACAAGCTACATTTCACATGTGCTTGGGATTTCCCCTATTCAAGTCTTTCAAACAAGTGATGTCTAAAACCTGAATTGCCTGCCACAGATGGCTGGTGTTTTGTAGAATCGAAAGTTGATATGGTGTATATATTATGCTTTGATGCTTGACAATGTTAACGTTATGGTATGCAGTGAAACCTCGTTATACCGCGTTAACAAGTTTTAAAGATGATGTGATTTCCTAAGGATGTGAGTTGATCACCAAATTGCCCTTGGATATAACAGAGTAGTGAGCCTGCATTCTTTCATGTATTGTTAGCAGGCCACAGATTTGTGAAATTTCTTGGAATGAAACATGAAATCCAATCATAAAATGGTTTTCACTCACAGAATTGTTCAATATAGTTGTTTGCTTTATATGTACTCAGATGCATGATCTTATTTCACAAATGATTTCTTGTGTAGTTTTGTTACTAGAAAGTTTTTTGTCATTACTTTGAATTGTTTGTTTCATGGCATCATGATTGCATTTTGTGGGTTGGTCCTGACAGGCAGAGTTTAAGTAGCCTGTCTCTTGAAATGAACTTATAGTAGTGTTGCAGGGGATGTAAAACTGGTTACCAAACCAAAACTCAGGATGTGAGATCAGGAACGCCATAAGCTTAATGTTATGATATACACTCGGTCATTAACTCAGAATAATTTACTATTTTGGCTTGCACCATATTTTCTTACAAAACCCTTCAATTGTTTCAACATGAGAAATTGCTCTTCTAGTACTAGAGCATGGCTGATATACATTGTATTCCCTTTATTTGCAAAAGACCCTGAACTTCAATACATGTGTACTGGCCCTGTGGTCTTATGGTCAGGCTCTTCGCCTGTCATGCAGAGGACCCGATTTCGATCCTGAGCGCGGATGATGTGGATTTTTTCTGCTGGTATTTTTTCCCTATCAGTCCGGTTTTGCCCTGACAGGCAGGGTCAAAGTAACCCGTCTCTTAAATTACTTTTACAGTGTTGCAGGGGACATAAAACTGGTAACCAAACCAAACCAAACCAGTACATGTGTAAAGTATGTAATTTTCAGTTATGTTAGTAGCCAACATGTTCAGTGTTGTCATCTCAACAACGACTTGTGCTTCTTTGGGGAATAGGGGACAGGATCATTTCTTGCATTTAATAAGTTTTGGTCATGTATGGTCAGCTTCTTTTTTCATTATCTTTTTTTCCTGACTCAAAATTTGTGTAAGATGAGAATTTCACTTCAACTTGTTAGTAAGATGCCCCACATTTACCTAAAGATTATGTAAAGAGAAAAGAAATACTAACAAAGCTGGTGGTATGGTACTGGACTTTTGTGTTTATGCACAAGTAATCAAGTTTTGATATTGACCTTTTATGTTTCGAGTCATGCTATTTTGTTGTTGTAAAAAGAGATAACCAGAGTTTTTAAATTTTGTTGTTTGTCTGCTTTAAAATGTTTTTTTTTAGATTTCATTCAAATGCTTCATAGTCAATTATTTTTTTTATGATTGATATTGAGAATTGGGATGGTTGTAGTAGTAGCAGTACATGTAGGAGGAGTGGGTTTTTTGTAGAGGCTGCTTTAGTTTTAGCCTCTTCTTGTTTTGTTTTTTACTTAAGCTCTCAAAAACGTTTAAGTTTCCCTGATGGCTGCCATTTGTGTGCAGCATCATCACGCACTTCTCTGGTATTGGGGTGGTTGACAGGAACTTAAGTTGTTTTGGGGTTGTTTTTCCTGTATTGTCAGCTCCTTTATCTACTTGTTTCTTTGTGTTATTATTCTCCTATGCTACTTCTCACTTTGCAACGACATCACCTCATACATTGGTGAAAGTGCTGGAGAGATCCAATAAAACAAAGAAGGGGTTTGGTTTAAGAATATGACAGGTTCTTGTCAATCCACTACTGTCCCATGGGGACCCACTGACTTTCCCTCAGCGTGGAGGCTCAAATCTGAACATTTCTGTCTCTGCTTTGCTCTGCTGTGTTCTGCTCTGCTTTGACATTGTGTCCCTACCCCTGAACCTGACCCTGACAGACAGGCTGAAGTAGATTGTCTCTATTATGACTATACATTGTTACTAGAGGCTTAAAATTAAAACAAAAACCAAACTGGCATAATATGAAGTACGAATACATGAATATATATATAATATAATATTATTGTATCAAATGCTGAGCAAATGCACATTCCTTGTCCTCAACATTTTTTATTGTGCTTGTATGTCTGAACAGGTAATAAAGTCAGTTCACCGGCGCTGTTGTGTTATGGTTAGGCTCTTTGCCTGTCATGTGGAAGACCCGAATTCGATTTTGAGCTTGGACGATCTGGGTTTTTTTTCCCACTCTCAGCCAGGGTTGGCCCTGACACTGTGACAGGCAGGGTCGAAGTAGCCCACCTCCTATAATATGATCTTACAGTGTTACAGGTGACGTAAAACTGGTAACCAAAAAAAAAAAAAAAGAAGTTCAATTGATTTTGTTCTTTATGTTTCATTTGACTCATCAGGCCGGGGTAAAAAACTGTACAAAGGAAGACAAAAAACGGTGAAACAATATCATTATGTAACAGTGCTACATAAGGCGGGGTGCTTGCCTTTGTACTTTGTAGCGCCCTTTCCCGCATAAATGCATTGTGATGTTCCCCGTTTGTGGGACCAGAGATGTTATAAGGTGTATGAGATAAGCATCGAAGCCTCTATACGCGTACCCGGCGTCCTCGTGACCTAGTCCATGTCAAAGGTGTTCATGGTGCAGTCGAAGCGCGGCCTGGACAAGCAATGTCAATGGGAGGCCGCGCTTAGTTGTGGTCACGCTTGCAATGCACTGTTGTCACGGAACGATTCACACCTTTGGTTTTACATAATGGATTGCTTACATCATGTATCATGCGTTTACTGTTCCGAATTATTATTTGTTCATTGTCTTTTCACCAGTTGAGAAATTAGCATTGGTTTGTTTCAAAGATTTTCATACTTGATGATTTGTTTTGAAATGTTTGAATCTACAAATTTCATGTGCTTTGGTTTGTTTTTTTGGTACTTTTTCACCTTTTCTTTTATACAGAGATTGAGGCTTGCTATTAAAAGATTCTATCAGACGCAATCGCTCTAGTGTGGACAACTGGTTCAATAAAGATCATCACAGCAATAAAAAAAAGAGATTTTTTTCTTGAAGTGTATATCGGCTTGAACTCATTACTATAGACTATAGTCCGTAAATCTGGCCGTGAACCCACGTTTCAACAATTTTTTTCTGTAACGCGAAGTCGTATAGTTTTGCCGTTTTGCATTCGGGCCTATAATGTTGATGACATTAAGGAAATATTTTTTTCGCAAGTCTAAAACTAAAAGGTATTGTTTCAAGTTTTCCTTCTTTAATCAGTATTAAAATTTCATGCACCGAAGATCTTCCCAAAGAGCTTATAAATTCATAAAGAGGGGTAAACTCAGTCTGGATTTGTAAGCGGAAAGAAAAAGAAGTTTACACGCAAAAGAGTTCAATAATTCCCGCATCGGCGCGTTACCACACGATACGTTCACGTGACACCAAGAAGCGGAAGTTGCAGAAGAGCAAAAAACTAGAATCATGACGTGGTTGATATGAATCAATATGGATCGCTAATTTATAGTTTTTGGGTTAATAATAATTTTTATGAGATTTTCTGCTTGCTTGTGCACTGTAAAATAAGTATGTGTTTTGTTCTTTTCATCTGATAGTTATTAAGACGCATTTATTTATAGAGAAGCCAGCTTTTTTTGCCGTTTTAGCTTGGACCATAGCAGGGTGGAGCCGAACACCACGGGACCTTGTCGGATTGGCGCCATGTTTGTTGTCAAAGGATGTAGGAAGTGATCACGACTTTGAAGATATGTGCGTTATCACATGACTGCACTTTGCATTGAAGTTGAAGTTGCGTCATGAAGAGAGGCAAGTTGGAGATCTCGGTACTCCTTCTCTCCGGTCTTCCTATGCCAAGATTTTTGCTGTTTTAATGTAATCTTGATCTATTTAGAGCAACTGGGTTACTTTTTCCGCTCAGGGCTGGGCTATGCTCACACAGTTCTGCAAAATGTTGTGCAGGCGGGGTGAGGTTTAGTATTTGAATGACCGCAATAGATCTTTCTGATAAGAATTGCCTATTTATTTTTTGCTGTTGTTGTTTAAGCTTTGCTCATTGCCACATGTGGCTGACAGTGGCGTGTGTTTTAAAATTATTTGATGGGTCAGACAATCAAAGTATCAGGAGCCTAATGCAAACGGAATCTGTTTTGCTGCATTTGTCTATTGAAATTCCCGAACATCGATAAAAAACTGAATAGGGGATGGCTCTGAAGTTCTTCAAAATATACACTGTGTGCTCTAAACTAGATGATGGTAGAAATTTGTGGCATCCACGTAGAGAGGAACGCACGGATCAGCTTCCATCATACGAAGCGAGTGAATTATATCAACGAAAAATAGCCATGTCTCTTATCCTGATGATCATAGCATGATTGTGAATTATTTTCCTACAGGATGAATTTTCATCTCCAAACTAAAAGAATGATACCGGTACATGTAATACTAGAAAAAAAAATACGCAAGCAAAAATTTGAAGCGAGGGTAACACAAGAATAGACAGATCTATGTCATATTATTGGCCCTCAAGAGTTTAAATTATGGGCATTTCTTAATTTTAAAGAAGAAATGGGAGAGAAGGGGAAAACAAGTTTCAGACAGATGACTCACTCCGACATTGTCTGCAACTGCTTTTTAAACACTTAAATTGAAACCCACTGAACTGGTCTGGGCGGCATCAATGCTAGAGGTTCTCGAGTTCTCAACCGGCGCTATGGTGTAAAGGTTAGGCTCTTCGCCTGTCATGCGGGAGGTCCGAGTTCAATCCTGGTCGCGGACGACCTGCGTGATATTTGCTGGGATTTTTCCCCCTCTCAGTCCGGGTTGGTTCTGGCAGGCAGGGTCGAAGTAGCCCACCTCTTAAATGACCTTACAGTGCTTCAAGGGGCGTAAAACTGGTAACAAAACCAAGACCAAACCCAACCGAGGGTCGGTTGTCTCATGCAATATGAAAACTATGAACTACGGTCTCATTCTGTATGTTATTGTCGTGACCCGTACGAACTACAGCCCACATTCTATAGAGAGAGCCCAGCCTTTGTCACGCTTTGGAGTCAAAATAAGTATGAGAGTCTAAGTCTTTGCTGAGGGCGATTCTAACTGAGGTGGGCTAATTGGTTAGGAGTTAATCGAAGAATCGTTTACATTTTACTTGTATCTTTAGTGATCGATTACCAGAGATAGGGTTGATAATGTCAGTTGTTGGGACAAGAGAGAGAGAATGAAAGAGAAAGAGAGAGTGAGAAATAGGGGGAGAGGGAGAATTTCGAAACTGAATGATATACAGCCTGCTGGTTATTATTTTTGTAATCGCTCGATTCATTTTTGGTTTGTTTACCATTACCAGCTTTAAGTTCGTTGCACCACTAATGTCATTTTACAGACGCGTGACTTCGACGCTGCTTGTTCGGGCCCACCAAGGCTGATAAATATGGAAGAATTTCAGCAGAAAAAGTCAGATGCTCATCCTCACGTGGGATCGAACTCGGGTTCTCCGTTTGAAAGGAGGGAGAGCACAACCACTACACCACAGTGGCTGATTGATGGAATCAATGGCATAACTCTTAAATGGCTGAAGATAGAAATTGCTTGTTTTCGGGGCAGTACTTTGTCATTCACTGACAATTTCAATTTTGCCTGGATGCATATAAAGTCCATGTTAATAGAAAGAGCGTTATAAATGGGTTAGAGGGGCAAGTCCTTTTTTCTTCATGGTGTCAATACATCCCACTGATATTCCAAAAGGATGGACTAATGATTGACGCCGAAGAAAGGCTATAAAATTTCCGGGGGGGGGGGGGGGGTCCCAAAAAAGAAAAATGTTTATTGTTATTGAGCCTTCGCTTTATGTTTCAAGAAACGGAAGCTGAAAATTTTTACACTTACTGTTAGTTATTTATAGAGGCGACAGCTTGCTTGTCTGTTTTAACCAGAACTATGGGTTTTCAAATTAAAGAAGTCAATATTTTATTAATTTAAGTATTTATTTATCTGTTCTGGCCTGTTTATTTCATCGGACACAATGCAGATCACCACCAAAGCCTAATCTGCCCCGTCTTGGCCGAGCAACTCACATGATAATCTGGCTTCTATAAAAAAAAAATTGATAAGAAGATTCGATTGAGATTTGGTTTGTGCTTTCGTGTTGTATTCTTTTGGAAAGTTCCCCAGGATTGCGAACAGCAACTGGAATTATAAACACAAAAGACGCACGTAGTGAATTCAATTTCAAGCATGGCATCATTAATTCTGCGCGGTGACAAAAACTGGGTTCTGTTTGCACGAGTGTGTGATGTGGCGCAGTGTGTTATTGAAATCTTTGGATTTTGTTACTTAATAAAACTCAAACTTAAACAAATGAGGAATGAGTTGTAGGAGACAAAATGTTTCTATTTCTTCCCGTCTTTGAACTACATATATGGAGAATCCATCATTAAAAAAAACACACCCATTACCAACACTGGTTGGCTGCTATGGTAATTTCTCTATCCAGACTATTCTTGTTGAAACAATTAAAATGAAATGTGTATTATAAAAATATGGAATTTTGCTATAGCCTCCCCTTTACCCCGGTTACGTCAATTTTTTTTTCTGTCTTAACGCCCAGACCCAAATGAATCGATTAATCGATTAATATCTTAAGATTCATCGATTACTAATCAAGTATTTTAAAGCTAGACAACCGACGTTTCCCGCAGTTCAAGATCCCACGGTAGCTTCAGGCTTCCTCAGGCTGCTGTGTCCACACGCCCTGGGCCTTGCGCTGACGATGGAGTCGGACTAGGAAACACACACAGATACACACATACGCACCCTTCTTTCTATAGAGCAACGACATACAAAAGGTAGGCCTGGGCACAGGGTTGTCTGATTAAGAGTAATCCGGTAGGTTATAATGTTTATTAAAAATAATCCGGTAGATTACAATAATATGGTTTAATTGAAGAGTGTTTTGTTTTTCCAAAACTCGGTATTTGCACTTTCTTTTGAAAATAGAGTTAGCGCCACTAGTGGTATCCTTATCTTATAGACTTCTGTTCTGGAAGCTTTTTGTAGTGCAACACTCAGTAGTTTCCTTTATTTTCAACGCAAGAAAAAACATTTGCTATTTGACATGTTTATCAGGCAAGCGAGAACCCTGATTCTCCCTGAAGTTCCCAGAATGCAGATACATGTACCAAGTTTGGAAAAACGCTCTTCAACTTCAACTTATGAAATCAAGAGAATGGAACGAGATAAAACTGCTTGTATTACTTTTCTTTGAAAGTGCATGAATTCTCTTGGCACTTCAACGTCCCAACACCGGGATCTATTGCGTGCTGGTAAGGCTCTTCATATATCATGCAATGAACGGGGGTTCCATCCCAAATCTGACAGAGCACCTCTGTCGTATCATGTTGTATCGGAGAAGCACGCTTCAGTCTGTATAGCTATTAATAGACTTGTTTCACTTAGAGATCGGTTCCCCAAAATCACACTGTAGTAATACACCTATATAGAATAAATAAATATGTACAAGGAGTCAGAAAAAGATTTTCAAGATAATATTCCTCATGGGACACCCGCGCTGTGGTATAGTGGCCAATCACGCAAACGACCTGAGTTCGATTTCCACGCCGGGACGAGTTTTATCTGTGTCTTTCTGCTGACAGGCAGGGTCGAAATCGCCCGACTCTTAATTGACCTTGTAGTGTTGCAGGGGAAGTAAAACTAAACGTAAGGTCAGTGAGCTTGCAGTTGTTTATTTATAGTCACCAGCTCCTTTGGCTGTTTTAGCGAAAAGCCAGACCATAGAGTCTCAACCGGCGCTGTGGTTAATGGCTATGCTCTTCGCCTGTCATGCGGAGGACCCGAGTTCGATCCGCGAGTGCGGACGATCTAGGTTATTTTCTGCTGAGATTTTTTTTTGCCCCTGACAGGCATGGTCGAGGTAGCCCGTTTCTTAAATGACTTTACAGTGTTACAGGGGACGTAAAACTGGTAACCAAACCAATTGAGTCTCAATTGAAGAGCGTTTCTCCCGAACTTGGTATATGCATTCTGGGAACATCTGAGAAAATCAGTCTTTTCGCTTGTCTGATAAATATGTCACATAGCAAAATATTTTTCTAGTGTTGGAAATAAAGGAAACTACTGAGTTTTGCACTGCTAAAAGTTTTGAGAACAAAAGTCTATAAGATAAAGATAGCCTACGTCTAGTGGTGCTAACTCTATTCTAAGAGAAAGTTCACATACCGAGTTTTGGAAAAACACACTTCTATTCGTTTTTGTTTTTTGTTTTTTCCTAAACCGCTTCGAAAAAAAAAGCGAATAACAGGGTCGGATTTCGCCCACCATTAGGCTTCGTCTACAACTCTAATCGTACACACATACATGATACACATTCGTAGAATGACAGACTGACGTTTTCCTCTGAATACACAGCAGCAACCTGACGGAATACACGGTAAGCCTTTGTTGTTGTTTTATTTGGTTTTGGTTTTACGTTCCATGCAACACTGTAAGGTCAATTACGAGGTGGGATCTCCAAATGTTACGTCTATCTCTTATAGGTCTGAGGTGGAACTATGAAAACTCCGAAAAAAAACCGTCACACACCGGATTCGAACCCTGGATCGCCTCGGCCTTCGACGCCCCCCTCCCCC
>JAUKPP010257901.1:0-12110 GCA_032273245.1 Phyllaplysia taylori
TGACCATGAAACGGAAAAATCTCAGCATTGAAATGAAACTTAAACTCCTTGATGATGTTGACAAGAAACTGCTACCAATACCTAAAAAAGAAAATAGTTTGTCTTTTTACCGCTAACCTCCTCTTGTTTTTTCCTCCAGCTCTATATTTTAATTTATCGACATTTTTATATATCGACATAAAATCCACTTCCCAAGGCATGTCGATATAAGCGGATTACACTGTAGTCAAAACTCATTTTTCCTCACCACTCAGAGGGCAAAATATAAAAACAAAGTACAGGCACCTCGACCGGCGCTGTGGTGTCATGGTTAGGCTCTTAGCCTTTCATGCGGAAGACCACGGTTCGATCCCCGAGTGCGGACATCTGTTTTTTCCCCCTCTCAGCCCGGGTTGGCCCTGACAGGCAGGGTCAAAGTAGCTTGTCTCTTTAATGACCTTACAGTGTTGCAGGGGACGTGACCTTACAGTGTTGCAGGGGACGTAAAACTGGTATACCAAACCAAACCAAACAGGCACCTATACTTATGCACATTTTCAGTAAATATAATTGTCTCAAATCCCAACCCCTCATTTCTTTACATTATGATTTATAAAACGGATAAGTTGAACGTCGAATAAGTTCCCTGTTTCTCCCTACCCCGACATCAGCACATCCATTGCCAAATGATTGCCTCTACAGCAAATGACAGAATCTCTACTTTTCTCGATAATTAATGCTCACTTTGAGAATTTCATAGCCAGAATCCTGCTTCCACAAACCCTTTGACATTAAACATCAGCCCCTCTACAACTTCATTTCAGATTCCAATCTTCCTAATATCACTCCTCTTCCTCCTCAACCCATCCCACCTACAACCTTCCCCTTATTCAACATTTCTTTCACAGGTTTAAAAAAAAAAAAAGGTTTTGTTCTGCACATCTCAATCCTATTCCCAGTAACTCGTAACGAGGGAAACAGTGTGCTGAACTTACATCTCTCATCATCTTGACTGCTTCTCGTGTTCTGCCCAGCTTTCGAGCACACATGGCGAGTCGCCGCTTGATATACACCAACACATTCAAGTCTCGCCCTGCGGAAGGAAAAAATTGATGAATTGTCAGCCAAACCATTTCATTGCAGATTACATGTTGAGCAATAACTACAGTGGTCTATGTAAGATAGCCAAACTCTTATAAACCGGGTGCACCTGATATCCCGCTGCTTTGTAAAAACACAATCTCACATTGAAACAGCACGTTTTCGCCTTGAAATTGATTTCTAACTAGACTTCCAAGGGTAAGGGGGCAAGAGATAAGATATATAAAAAAAATAATAATAACTAAGGAAAAAAACAGGGAACCGTCTAAGAAAGCCTGTAGAATTAGGTAGCTACAGAGGTAAGATACAAAATGTTTCCAGAGGCTTTCCCAAGTAATAGGTCTGACTTTGGTTTGGGGCTTTCAAGGGGATCTGTGATTTGGTAATTAAATCCAAGAGGTTTTCCCGGGTGTCCCTGGCACCAAGGGTCTGGCCGTCACCCTGTGTGGATTTACTTACTGTGTAAAGCTTCCTGAGTGGAGTTTTGATGTGGATTTACTTACTGTGTAAAGCTTCCTGAGTGGAGTTTTGATGCTGCGTCGTCTGTGACTTTCTGTAGCTCGTTTCTGCTGCTTTGTATGCCTGCTTGAACATCTTCTCACACTGGGGACGAGTAGGCATACATGAGAGAAGGTTACATACAAAATTGTGGTGTTGTTTGTTTGGCAAATGATTTACAGCATTATCAACACTAAAACAACACAAAGAAGTATAAGGAGCAGACTGTACAAGACCCTACCAACCACCCAGTAGTCCTAAAGCCAATAAGAATTCTACAAGACTATTGGGTCTTTATACGATGAAGTGTGGCAAAGGGCCTGGTTACAATCTCGGAAGTGTATTAGAGGATTGTGGGGACAAAAGGATGTCTCTCTGTTAAAGTAAGTCATGAGCTACCTACCTCCAGTATTGTGGTGGTCTCTTCCTCGGCCAACAAAACCATGGCTGTTGCACACCTGTAGAGGGTAAAATGCTTATTTTGCAATAGAATACACTAAGATATACAAACAAATTATCACAAAAAAGATTAATCTTTGTCAGCAAAATCGACCATTTCTTACTATTTTGAAACACAGCACCCTCTTCCCAGCACATGCTGACAAAAAGTATCCTGTTTACTTTAGTGAGGTAAAACATATAAAATGGATTTGAATAATAATGAAATCAACAAAATTATTGAAAAATCAAGTCAATGAGCACAAGATTGCACAGCATATCCCTTCTCCTGTCATTTCCAGACAGATGAAGCAGAAGTTATTAGCATCAACTGGAAGATGGACAGTTCCATTGTAGCAAACATCCAACTACACAGCATATTTTTAGGAAGCCACTTTCGGTCCTCCCCGTAACAATGCGAATGACACACACAAAAGCCATGAGACTTCCAGCTGAACTTCCACTTACTCTGGATTTTTCTCTAGTGCACTGTGAGCAGCTTTTATCCTAGACTGGGGGTTCCTCTCTCTCCACGCTGTCTGCATGACTGAAACATAAGCAACACGAGAAAACATGAGAAACCTTGTCAAATCAGGCAAGAAAACAAGGATCAAAGGAAATTACAGCGTGAACTCGCCAACCACATAAAAAAAGCCAGACTTGTCTGTTCTGTAGGGAATTCTGTTGGGTATTCATTAAGTTATTTGTTTGCTGGTACTGTAAAATATTTCCATTAGTACCAGGAAGTAGATGCACCTTATAAAGGACAATAGTTTCATCAAATATAAAAATGGAAAAGAATCAGCCCACACAAAACTCCCAGGACAACCTGTTTGCAATAATATTTGACCCATTGCAAGTATATTCTTCCCCCCTTTGCCCCCAAACAAGAACACATTCTTAAGTTTTTTTCCAGAGGCAACTCCACTATAAATTCCTGCACAAATCAACGAAGAGGTAAATCAAATAAACTCTGTTTACCGGCTTCATAGAGGGAAGTAAGACATTGACATACTGCCATTCCAGAATTTCTTCATTTCACCTAAATTTTACTAGTGAGGTGAATTTGAGACATGGGCATCATGTAATGACTTGGGGTTATCACAGGTTTTACATACATGAAAACTAGAGATGGAACAAAGGAATTTAAGACTGTATTGAAGTGGGCATAGTGAAGAAGACACAGTTGTATAGGAAGACGCAACCAGGTGTCTGTTCATTCACAGTTGCTCCCACACTGCCGAGTGGTGTATAACAACTAAACACCTTTGATTTTAGCCACTGGATCCACTTCCGTTCAACAACAGGTTACAAATACTTAGGGCGTAACTCTGATAATTCAACATCAGACAAAAAAATTATTCGTAATTCTAGTAATTCATCAAATACCAAACTGTGTAGACAACAATCACTCACTTTCATACTCTGGCTTCCCCGTGTCCGAGTCACAGGTGAAATACGTCTGGTGGTCCTGGGCCGAGAGGTTCATGTCATAGTATGTGAGAGGCTCCTTTCCTGTGGCCCAGTTGAAGCGTTGGTACTCGGAGCCTCGGAACAAGTTGAGAGGGTTGCGCCAGACTTTACATTCTGTGGGGGCGAAAAAAGAGACAAGACTGATTAGGCAGCGTGATAGCAACCTCGCAACAGTGCTCTAAAATACAACATTTACTAATACATGAGATTTTCAGGCAAGGGCATGTCCAGCCACAAAAAATTATAAAGATAAGCCAGAAGTTTATGGAGTTAAATATGAACAAAATACTCTTTACAGCATTGGTTCTTGACCTGAGCTCGACCAAACCCAAGCCGAGTAATGAGTCAATTCAGGAGAAGCTCAGGACAAACACACAACACAATTAAGGAAGACATTCTCAGTGAATGCAAACCTAGTACCTAGAAGGATTCAGTTAACAAAAAAAGGCTAAGAAAAACTGCTTTTGAAGAACTCTCCCCATATATGGATGAAAAGCAACCCTCATTTGAGAACAAAATTCTGCCTGCCCTTGCCTGTTTTCAATCTTACAGAAGACAGTCATTTACTAATACTATACTTAGGTGAGAGAGAGAGAGAGAGAAGGACAGAGAAAAAGAACCAGAGAGAGAAAAAGAGCTAGAGAGAGAAAAAGAGCCAGAGAGAGAGAGAGAGAGAGAGAAGGGGATTTTGAGGAAGGGGGGGGGGGGGGGGGAGAGGGAGAGAGAACACATGTGCATGATAGAGAAAACCAATAAATCCACTCAAGAATCTTCTGTCACAGTATGCCAAGGATATTCATGATTCTAACCTGGGCCACCAGCATAACAATTACACCACCCCCCTTAGAGTGCACTATAAATTCACAGACTATCTTTACAGTATTAGTTCCTCTCTCCAAACCAGTCTCAAATAAAAATAGGCCTCCTGAAGTAAAACATACACTTTTATTACTAGTGGCGTCATAGATTTCCTCCCATCCCCCCTTTCCACCTGGGCAGTTAATTGAGTTAACAAGTCATTTCTGGTATCACGAGAACCACTCCAAAGCAGTATTCTCTTGTGCTACTTAAAGTACACTACCAAAAAAAAAAAAGAATGAAAGAAAATCTTGCAGATTTCTAGACAGAATGACTACAAATCCTAAACTTGAAAGTAAGTAGTAAGTATTAGTAAGTAGCACTTTCACATCAAAGAGGTAAATGTGATGTAGAAAATGTGCTCTACCAAAAAAAAAAAAAAAAGAGGACAAAAAGCCCAAAGAAAAAACAACCTGTAGGCTTTGTAGAGACGGAGGGACTAAGAAACTAAAACTTGCAAGTCAGCAAGGTGGTACTAAAAGTGCTCTACCTTAGAAAAACAAAATCCCCAAAGAAACAAATTCCAGCTTTCTAGACACAGGGACTAAGGACCTAAGACTTGTAAGCAGCTCCCTCAAAGTAGCCATTAGAGGAGTCATTTCAGCTCCCACAGAGGCCGAGAGTCTGGCTATAAAAACCTGCTGGCTAGACGCCATAGCCACACACAGGGGAGTCGTTCTAGTGGTGGATGAGAGAAGAGTATGGACTTTCTTGTAGTAGATCTGAGAAGTTCAGTCCCCTTTGCTGTTGCCCTGAGTGAATTATTAATAGAGGCGCCAGTTTCATGTTTTAGCCTCTTGTTGCCACTTCAAGTAGCCTAAAGTTTCCCTGAAGGGTATTTCCATTTATGTGTGCCCCATCTGTTTTGATGCATACACTTTTGTCATGAAATTCAAAATGCGACACTACTGGAATGCACATTGAGCATTTTTTTCTTCTTATTTTAGAAAATGGTACTTCACAAAGCTGATGCTATTTATCATTTCTATGATATATCGTCAATATTAATGTTATTACTATTATCATTCTCATTACTGAGTCCACGACACTCCAAGCTTCCAAAAGATCAGTTCCGTCCTAGAGTCAGAGAATGTCTAGCAGCAGCAGGTGAAGACATTAAGGGACACACGGGTTACCCATAGTGGAATCTCATTAAGCTTGGCACTGCATGTAACTACCACATGGTGTGGAAGGGGGGGGGGGGGACTTAGTATGAAAGAGAAGGCGGACAGAAGAATGGAAGAGTAGGGGGGGGGGAGAAGGTGGAAGTAGGATGGAGAGACAGGATGGAAGAGGGAGGGGGAGATGGGAAGGAAGAGGGAAAGTAGGCGAAGTACAGGGAATAAAGAGAGGAGGAAGAGGGAGAGAGGTTGGAATGAGGCTGAACGGGGAGAAGAAAGAAGAGAAAAAAGAGGGAAGGAGCAAAAGCCAGAGAGGATGGGAGAGGGGAGGATGGTTAGAAAGAGAGGAAGGAGGGGGGGGGAGTACAGAGGAAAAAGGGTAAAGGAGAAAGATAGGCAGAAAGGAGTCTGGAGAGGAAGGAAGGAAGGAAGGAATGAAGGAGCACTAATCAAAGAGTCAGAGCCCTCTTTTCCCTCTAACAAGCAGGTGAAGCCATCAAAAGACAGAACTACCCATAGAGGAATGTCATTAGGCTTGGCCATGGCAAGCCAGTGGGGAGAAGAAAGAGATACCGTGAAAGAGAAATGAGAAGATATGACAAGGACGTCAAAGGGAAGCTTTTGTTGTTGTTTTTACTATGTTGAGGTCTTATGGCACTATTGACACTGAAAGGTCATTTGAGAGCCGAAAGTAGAAGGAGAGAGGAGGTAGGATGAAGACTAAAGTGGAAAGGAGTCGAGGAAAGAGAGAGAGATAGAGAGAAAGGACTTATGAAAGGACTGGGCGTGGAAATAGGTTGAACAGGGGAGAAGGAAAGACAGATGGAGGAAGGAGGTGGGAGGAAAGGTTGAAGGAGGAAAAGACAGAGGCTGAAAGAGGAAGGAGAGAATAAGAAGATTGGTGGACGAGGGAGATTGGGGGTGTGGAGGGGTGGGCATTGGAAGAAGGACCAATATGGGAGGGATGGAAACGGTAACAGGAAGACTGGAAAGTAAAAGAAAAGAGGGGGGGGGGGGTGCCAGGATAGAGGTACATGTAGTTACAAAATGAAAAGAGATGTAATATATTTGACTGCCTTCATCCATATGATAAAGGAGGAGCAAGATTAAGGTGCAACACAGGTGCTTTTTTAAAATGGTAAACTAATTGACTTTTGTAAATACAAAATACATACGTGTATACCAAAATGCAGTGACAGTGAATGAGGAATTATCCGCCCTAGTCCACTCCTACACCTCTGCCCCCACCCCCTCTCAGACATACCCAAGTCACCTTTGCTTATCAGAAGAAACTATAATGAATGGTGATAGTACTTCAGCAAAATCAAAATCACAAAACGAAACTGAACTGAATACACATATACTGAGCACAGCACAAACATGCGCACATTGACAAGCAGACCAACAAAAAAAATACAAAACACAGGAACATAACAAAGACCATGAATGGCAAGTGCAAAACTTCATGCATGTAGACCTACTTTCAATCTCTTCGCTAGCTAACATTAATCTACGTCCGATGTCAACGTCAGAGATTCCAGAAGTATTTTCAGGCTCTCTGCTCATATGGAACACCAATTTTTTCCAATGGACAGGCCAGACACTTTCATATTTTACTCCTCAGACTCTGAGTGATCATGACTTATTGAAACCGGCGCCGCGCTGTGCGTAATGGTTAGGCTTTTCGCCTGTCATGTAGAAGACTCCAGGTGGATGTTCAGTCGCGGCCGATAGGCGTTCTTTTCTGCTGGAATTTTTTCCATCTCAGCCCGGGTCGGCATAGGGTCGAAGTAGCCTGTCTCGTAACTAACCTTCAGTGTCGCAAAGGACGTAAAGCTGGTAACCAAACCAATATCTTTAAAAAAATTTTTTTTAAAAAAACTGTCCAGTTTTTGCTTTGCTTTTATTTGATTTCTTAACTTCCCCTTCGAATTCTTTGCGCTTATAAAGCACGTGTAACATAAAACACATAGGCCTACATAATGTGAACATATTTAGTTTCTAAAAGCGAAGCACTGATCTAGTGATTCAAGGTCTTTGCCACGACCACAATCACAAACAACGAATAACGAAAAGGAGGAAATAAAAAAGGGCTGATTCACTGACTTGAGGACTGACCGGGTAAGGACGAGGACTGCTGGCTGGAAGACGTGCGGTTTCCGTTCTCCACCGCCCCATTGGCCGTGCCGCCACTGCTGGTCGTCCCTGTACTGTTGGCCCCGCCCCCTGCGCCGGTAGCACCGCCCCCTTCAACCGCCGAGTCTCCGCCCCCGAGGAGAGGTGAGATATGGTTGAGAGACACCTGCTCGATGAACGAGGTGCCATACTTCTTGAAGTACCACCACTCGAAGATCTGAGGGGGAAAAATAAAGATTTCAATATCTTGATGTGGGGAAAAGACTCAGTCCATCACCGCTAACAATAAAAGAGACAATGCCATCCTCATCAACAATAAAGTAGTAGCAACAGCGCCAACGACAATGATGGCCACGATGACAACAGCAATGACAATAACAGTAACAGCTGAAAAAAAATGACGACGATCGCAACAACAACAAAAACACGAGCAAAACCATGACAATACGATGACGATGTAGGAAAGGGAGGAGGGCAGACGACCACTGACTGCTCAAATACAACATCTCACACCACCACACAACTACACTAAACGACCAGTTTTTTACAAGAAATTTGGCTACGGCGTGGTTGTATCTCTAAATCAACAGCAAGCAATCCTCTCGGAAAGCCAAAATTCCTTGGTTCAAGAGCACTCCAGATAATAGATATTATCGGGACATCTCATAATTATACCCTCCATTTTCCTATACATCAAATGTTGTGTTTGTGTGTAACGCCTTTCTTTATAGCTTTCTTCAGTAAAAAATATAATAAAAGGGATGATCGTAATCCTTCAGGGCGGAGGGTTGAAAAAAGCGGGGTTTCCACTTTCAAATAGCTATACAGTGTTGAAAGAATCATTAAACAAATTCTAGCACCGAAGAAAATGTCTAGTCAATATCCATATGCCCTCATCGCAACAAAAAAAAACTAGTACTTCAGGACGGGGTGACATTACATTAAAAATCAAACAAAAAAAATTAATCTGATAGAGACTTCGCAGCAATTCTTGGGATTCTTAGTCTTAAATCAAAAGAGGATTGGGATCAAGACAAAATAATACAAAATACTGACGCTCAGATACTCAGCGTTTTCTAAAGCTTGTGCTTTCGTGCCTTTTTTTTTTTTTTGGACCACAAAAAGCTTCTGTAGCCGCACGGAGAACCATTTAGATATGCAGCATATCAGTGGGGTCGATGGAGGATTTGTGAAGATAACCCGTAAAGCTTATTTCCATTCCTTAAGTTATCTTTCCATTTCCCTGCCTTCTAATTTGGTTCCCGCACTGAAAAGCCCGAAACGGGTTCGAAACTGCAGCATATCAATGCCACTGGAGGAAGATCTGCACAGATAACCCAAAAAGCTTATTTATATTCTATCTAAAGGCAAATGAACCCAGCGTTATGTTTCTATTTTCTAATTTCTAAAAACTTCTTTTCTATCAAAAGATTTTATCACCAAGAGGATTGAAATGCTGAAACTGGAAGAAGTAACTTAATAGGGTTTTGTTTTTCCTTTTGTTCTGTTCTTCTGCCACCCTTATGACCAGTGGTATTAAATGGCAAGACAGCAATTATAAAAGCTGAGAAAGGAAAAAAACAAACAAAAGAAAAGATTAAACTATTTCCCAACAGACGCCTTGCCACCACCTGCACACAGAGATAAAATAGAAAGTACAAACATCTTGTGGAAAACATCATTGTCTCCATTTTATTTCAGGGAGAAGGAAAAGGAAAAAAAAGAGAAGGAAACCTTTTTTGAAAAGTCCCTGGGGTTGCCATTTTCTCCGGGTCTTACATTAGCGACAAGCCGTAAAGATGATATTTTAACCCGATGGCAAAGCCAAGCCGTATCGATCATCTCTTGCGGGTGGAAGGAGAGGAAAGGGGAGGTGGTGGGAGGGTATGTCGGTTAGTGTGGTGGTGAATGTGGAGAGGGATAGAGGGAATGAGAGAAACTGGAGGTGGTGGAGAGGGAAGAATAGCAGGGAAAAGAAGAGGAGGTAAATGTAAAGAGAGAGAGAGAAAAGGGAGAGGGGAATGGGGGGGGAAAGCAGAGAGAGAGAGAGAAAGGTAGAGAGGGGGGAAGGAATGAAGAGCTTGCAATCATACATGTGTATAGATTTAAAAAAAAAAAAAAAAAAAAAAAAGAAGTAAGGGAGGGAAGGAAGGGAGAGAGAATGAAAGAAGAGAGGGGGAGAGAGCGAGAGATAAAAGTACATATTCAGATAGATAGATTGATACAGATAGAGGGGTGGGGAAGGGAGACAAGCAGAGAGATTTTGAGGGATCGGAGTTAGTGTGCTTTCGGTGCTTCTCGCTGAAAGACTTAAAGTATGTTTGCTTGCGTGGATATGTGCTTTTGAGCGTGTTTGTGGGAGAGGAAAAAAACCAAACAAGAGAGGGGGGATGTCAGAGAGAGAGAGAGAGAGAGAGAGAGAGAGAGAGAGAGGTAGAGCGAGAGAAAAAGAGAGCGAGCAAAGAGGGGGAGAGAAAGAGAGAGCAAGAGAGAAAGTATGAGGAAGAAAAAGAGTAATTGAGAGAAATAATAAAAAGAAGTGCTCTATTCATTTAACTAACGGAAGCTAGAAAGGAATACACGACAAACTCTTCACAGTTTCTATGTTGTCCCTATGAGCAAAAGACGCCTTGACAGCTAGGTATTGATCAAACGTCCCCGCAATGTATTACGCTCTCCGCCTCTGTAACGTACACGACCTACTACTGTACCATTAGCCGGGGCGCTGCGATACCGGTAATAGAACATCAAATTGAGGAGGAGGAGAGGAGTATGGGTGGGGGCGAAGAGCTTCCCAGAATCGGAGAAAAACAAGTGAAAATACATCTTTACCTGTTTGGGTTCGTTGCCCCCCTCCCTTCTCTCTCTCTCTCTCTCTCCCTCTCTCTCTCTATTACACACACAAACAAACACACAGATACATTCATTCATTCTCTCTCTCTCTCTCTCTCTCTATCTCTATCTCTCTCTCTCTCTCTCATCTTTAAGGATTTACACTTTAGACACTTTGACTTTGATGTCATTCCTGTGCCAGGAGTAAATAACTAGGACAATTTTTTTTAGCTTACCAGTCTTATTTCCCCTGCAAAACTGCAAGGTCATTTGAGAGACGGGCTACTTCGACCTTGCCTGTCAGTGCCAACCCGGGCCGAGAGTGAAAAAATCCCAGCAGAGAAAAAAAGCAGACCATCCGCACGTGGAATCGATCCCGGGTCTTCCGCATGATAGGCGAGGAACCTGACCATTACATCACTGAGCCGGTCAAATTGCCCTCCATTAATTCTCCCCTCATCCTCCTTTCTTCTACACTAGATCCTCCTCCCTGTTTTTTCTCTCCCCCCCCCCCCCCCTACTCATTCTCCTGTTCCCCTTCTCCTCCTCTCTCCTTTACTCTCTCTGCCAATCTTCCAATTTCAATCTAACCGTGTTTGCCCCCTAGAGGAATGGCGCCAAGATGAGGAAGCCCTGGCTCGCCATAAGGTTCCGGGGTCACTGGCATGCCCAGCTCACTTCCCAATGCTGCGATGAATCGATGGAAGGAAAACCCTAGCCAGCAGCCCCGGGCTGTCACTGTCTCGGAGAACGGTCTGCAAGAATATTCAATTTCCTAGAGACTGTTTGTTGGTACTCCAAAACAAGGTCGACGCTACATTAGGTGATTTCAGTTCCAGGAGGTAAGACTATTCAAATGTTCGTTTTGTTGAGCTTTTATGGAACTATCTACATTGTGATGTAATTTCAGCGCCAGGTTTTGAGTTTGATGTTTCAGTTAACACCTATTTAATTATAGAGGCACCAGCTTCTTGGGCTGTTTTAGCCAGTTGATATGTTTGAACTGTATCAGTTATACCCCCTTTGATACACTGGAGGGTCATTTTTAGAGACAAGCTACTCTAACGCTGTCTGCCTGGGTCAACCCGGGCTAAGAGGGACACAACATCCCAGCTGAGAGACGGAATATGTTCGTCCAACACGAAGATCGATCTCTCGTGCTCTGTGTGATAGGTGAAGAACCTAATTAGTACACCTAAGAAAACGGTCAGCGACAGGGAACAGATAAGGACAACAATAACAAGAGTACAATGTATTCCTAAAGAACTATAAGGAAAGCAGATGACGTACACCAGAACGCCCATCAACAACCCGCACAAAGTAATTTTGTTGATTGGTTTTGGGTTACCAGTTTTACATCCTTCGCAACAATGTACGGTCATTAAGAGGCAAACTACTGCGACCCTGCTTGACAGGGTTAATCAAGACTGAGAGGGATGAATCCCAGCAGAAAAACGCAAATCGGCCCAAGTGGGACTGAACTCGTGTCTTCCGCGTGATTGACGAAGATCTTAACCCTTACACCACAGACACCTGTCATCTAGCTTGTCTGTCTTAGTTCACACACACACGCACAGAGAGAGAGAGAGAGAGAGAGAGAGAGAAAGAAAGAGAGAGAGAGAGAGAGAGAGAGAGAGAGAGAGAGAAAGAGAGAGAGAGAGAGAGAGAGAGAGA
>JAUKPP010257934.1:0-12108 GCA_032273245.1 Phyllaplysia taylori
TATAGAAAATAAATTAATCCCTTAATTTAACATGACTTTAAAAAAACAACAAAGAAAATAAAAAAATACCCCCCCCCCCCCCCCCCCCCTCCTTTTGGTAACAATAATAAATGACCTTCATGACCTTAAAAAACCTTTAGTTACCCAAGTGATCTTTGTCTTTAGTGAATCAAATTGCCTACACGTGTGCGATACAAAAGTACTTGGCGAACAACATAACCAAAACCCGATAATTACAATGGCTTTTAAAGATTTGCCTAACTCCTGTTTCAGCACTTTGTGATTTCTTGATTAAGCATCAAACTTCTCACCCCGCAAGTTCTCTAAAATGCCCAAGTCACAGCATTGGTGAAATATTATAAACGAAATGTTGCTGAAAGAATACCAGTAGAGTACTCAAGCGCTTATTGTCTGAGCTTCTATGGGTTTTTTTAATTTGTTTTTGTTTTTCAAAGTAAAGAAAAAGGGGCCAGGCCACTGTGCAATGAGGTAAACGATTATCATTTCAACCAACCTGACAGACAGGATGTCGGGAGATATTCCTCTTGGTGAGCTGCCATGGAAAGAATTTGATTTTAAAGTGACAAGAGACTATCAATTCATTATTTTATTAGTGATATAAATTCACATAAATTATAATGCATTTGAGCAAAGTCATATCAACCGGGGCTATCCAGGAGACAGAAAGATGTTGTAAACTCTGTGCTGACCAATACCTTCCACAAAGATGTCCACCCGAGAAGGCCAAAACAGCTAAATACATGTGGTGCTTTCTTCTAATAAATTCCGACAGACCGAGACATACAATGCCACAATACTCCAAACTCTTTTTTCTCATATTATCTTTTCTTAGGTCTACGGGGAGGGGTTACTTTTGTCTTTTTTAATTGACTTTGAAACCAAAAGAACGTGTAGGCCCATATTGTTACGTAAACCTCGTTACTTGATACTACCTGATTCTCATACAGCGTAGTTAGGCTACAGGTAGTTGTTCGAGCTGATGATGTCGCCGACTGAAAATGTTTGTTCCCACAATGAAGATGTTCACTGTTTGCAGTGGGTGGAGCTGTTCCTGGGACTGTCATATTTATGTATCTGTTGACAGCAGGGTGTTGGGCTTTTAATACTCAGTAATATGGGAGGGCGGGAGGGGGGGGGGGGCGGATAGAAATCCAAAATCGCGAAAAATTGTCAGGATTATGAACTTTCCCGTTTTCAAAAAAGGGGGATTGGGACTTGAGAAAGGGATAAACTTTAACAAAAATTCCAAGCTACTTATAGGCCTACTAATGCGAAGTTGACTGCATGCGCTTTTAAGACATTGCTAGAGTTAACTCATAATATTATGCTTCTTGACATGCATGTCAAAGAACAGCAAATATCACAAAGAGATAAGTTCCCCTATTTCCAATTGTGAAAGTGTAAACAAAAACCCAATGTAGCTGGGGTATCAATGTCAATGAAAGTTTTGAACATTTGACATTGGCATTTGAAGGCTGGTGTCGACGTTACTGTGTGTGTAGGTAGTGTTACAAGGTGTTTAGAACCAAAGCAGGCAATCAACCAAGAACTATGTCTATCAAGCAAGAGGACAGGAGTTCAGTCCCAACGCTGGGCGAGCGTCTCTGTCTCTCTGCTGTGTATTTCATACAAATACATTTGAACTGGCGAAAACTGAAACAGAAACATAGTTATTAAAAACATCATATTTTCATGTCATGTATAAGGCTGTATTGTGAAGTACGAAAGGTTGAGAAATTACTGGAAGTTTTCAATAGAAATTAAAGTAGGCCTACATGTAAACTCATTGCCCATTTTTCTCTATTATTTTCCAAAACTGCATAAAAAAGTCGCTATCAATATCACAATTTACCCAGTACGTATCCAGTCCCAGGGCACAGTGGGTCACCAGCACACGAGTCACAACATCAACCGAGCAGACGAATTAGTGCGTTTCCCGCGCGAGTCTATAGAGCTCTGAAATAAAGCCATTCTCTGCCTGGACGAACTTGCTCAATGATACGCTTCTTCTGAAAATACTTAGATTAGAGGTGTCAACTGGATAAGAAAACAAAGACAGAAATTTAGTTATTCTGCACCGCTTATAAGCTGTTGGTTTTCTGTTTTGGGTGTACACAAGAGGGGATTAGATATCTGGATTTTCAGATTTATCCGGAACATCGGCACCTGTTAAACTGGGGAGGGGGGAGTGGAGGGCAGGGTAGGGTTGGGAGGGGAGGGGAGGGTTGGATGGAAGGGGGGGGGGGAGAGGGGGGTAAAGAAGAAAACCTCGCCGGGATGATGTTTTTCTGGTGTTGGCTGGAACGTACCTGCTACAGCTTCAAAGGAAATACATGTACAGACAATTTGATGCAATTCAAAGTTACAAAATATAAAGGGGCGCCCCAAAAAATGCCATCCAAAATGTAAACATTTTTCATCAATGTTCCAAAGTTTTATATTCAAAGTAATATTGATACTCACGGATAATACGGTATCATACCTTGCGTGCTTTCTCCTGTCTGCTATATCCTGCAGGAAAGATCTTGCTCCTTCGCAAAAAATCTTTCGGGTTTGCTCCTGTGTGTGTGTGCATGTCTACTGCGGAAGATTCGCCAAAATTAATGAAAAGGACAAGCAATTCTATATGAAAAATGACAATTCCTACTTATGTCAAATCTGATGTTAGAAGCATTGACAATGATTTTTGTGATCAAATAAATGTTATTCTGCCCACACTCTTGTAAAGTCTTATGTCCTCTTTCATGTTTCTACTCATATATGCCTACTTCTTTCTCCAGCAAACTTCTAAGCTAAAAAAAAAACCTGTATCGTATTCTGTTCCAGCTAGGCTTGCTTTGAAACGAAGGGATAAGGACAATCTCATTCTATGGCAAGCAGGCTCTGTACCCTGGGTATGTAAAACCTTATAATTGGCCCCTCACTACTGCAAGAGGGCAATGCAGTCGCAAGACCTTCCGGTGCGGACGACTGCTAAGTGAAAGTGCAAAGCAGTACTTAGGTCTTGCCATTATCGACAAATCACTGACTTGAACCTGATGGCTGCAGCCGTTGATTCAGAGACAGAACCATCAGCCATTGATTCAGAGACAAAACCATGTGTATGTCACATCATTCTATTGTTGCCCTAGTGCAGTAACTTTAGTGAAACAATTCACAAAGTTTGCCACAACGGGCTACATTCTTATGTTAAAAAACTCCATTTGGTCTCAGAAACAGCATAAACTGCGTACAAATCTCTTACCAGGTTACTTTACCCTTTTGGCATCATTTTGTCTCAATGCACAATGGACCATCAGCTCTCCAGGAAATCCGTAGAGCACCTGCAGGAAAGCTTATCTTTCTGGGCGAAGTTGCTCAAGGAAAATACCTGGATTGAAGGGGAGACGAGGACAGAGGAAAATCTGGCAGCATGATGAGCCTTTCTGTCGCTTCTTTATCTATCTAGCATCAACCTGCTACATCTTCAAAGGAAAGGTAGAAAATAAGTACGTTTCAAAGTCAATAATTTTAAAGAGTTTCTTGAAATGGATCATCAGCTCATCGACCAATCCGTAGAGCTTCTGCAAGAAAACCCCTGAATATCAGAACGAACTTGCTCAGAGATACTTTCCAAATCCAAACGATCAGTGGGTACGCCTCGTCTGAATGTCTCTAGGAAATGGGAGGGGTAGAAAGAAACCTAACAGTAGCAGAAATGTCTTTCCCAATGTTGTCCAACCTGTCTGGAACCAGTCAAGACCTAAAAGAAAAGCGGAAATTGTTATTCGAATTTCAAGATCAATAAATCAAAAGAGCTCCATATGAAATGTCATCTGATTTCACCGGTTACGCAAAGTACACTGGTACTTACTGATACCCACGACATTTATCTTACCCTGCGTGTTTCTCTCTTCATGTTATATCCTGCAGGTTAGATCTTGCTCCTTCGTGTTCCTTGGTTGCTCCTATGTGTGTGCGCCTCTACTGCTGATTTCACGGAAAGCCCTTTCACACTGACTAAACTTGAAACAATAATCATCAATCAAATATTACATTTCTAACTCACAAGTACGTTACTTTAAACGTTATGCTTTTAAGTTCGAAATAGTGGAAAACTGACTATAGAAAATTCCTTAAAATTGTATATATTTATATTAATTGTAATCCTTTGTGTCATCTTTCATTTTATACTTTATTCCATTCAAGCAAACTTCCAAGCTAATACAATTACAACAAATACCAAGTTAAAGCGTTTCCAGAACAAAATGACCAGCCCCGTTTCGAAAAGAGGGAAAAAGGATAATTAATTTTCTCTTATGGAGAAGAACACGAATCGCTGGTAGAAACAGCCAAATCTGCTTACCGCTTTGCTTCCAACATTGTAGCGTATCTTACCTTGCCGGCATCCTTCTGTCTCATGACACTCTGGGTGATCAGCTCCTCTGTCTATCCGCTGAGTGTCTGCAAAGAAGCTCGTCCATTTCTGAAAAACTTACTTTGTTAGAAGATGTTCGCAATCCGAAAGCTCAGTGAAAAAGCCTCTTTCTTCTGAAAATACCCAGGAAAGACAGAACAGGAAAAGGAGGGAGGGGGAGGAGTGTGTAAGTAGGGGGAAATCTGGAACGTGCTTCAAAGAAAAGAAATTTGGTATGAATTTAAAGATCAATAGCTTTTGGTTTGGTTTGGGCTTAACGTCCCATGCAACACTATAAGGTCATTTAAGGGATGGGCGACTTCCAGGGCCAACCCGGGCTGTGAGGGACATTTTCCCAGCAGAAAAACGGAGATATACTCGATCAAACAAACTGCCCCACGCGGGCCTCGAACTTACGTCCTCTGCGTGATAGGCGAAGCGCCTAACCATTACACCACCGCGCCGGTGATCAATAGCTTGACCTCCCTGTGAAATATATCAACATGAACTGTATGCATTCTGTCATTGTATACCGCTGAATGCAATAGCCTACATAATGTAGGCCTATACTACAAATCATCCTACAGACTAGATCTTGCTCCTTAGTTAAATCCTTAGCGGTTGCTTATATGCACTGCTGTATTTTTGGGACAACTTTTTTCACACCTACTAAAATAGAGAAAGATTATCAATGAAGCATCACATTTTATATTTACCGGTAGTTGAATGCTGTGTTGTTCGAAACAGTGGACAATAGGCTGGATTTAAGCTGTTTGAAATAATGTACACTCAGTATAATGTCTCGTGTCATCTTTCCTATTTTCCTTATTTTATTTCCTCAGCAAACTTTCAAGCTTAAACTGCTAAGCAGAAAGCGCAGCGGTTTACAAAGGACAGCCAAGCTCCCCAGATACGAGGGAAAAGAAAATCTTATCACTTACATGCTAAAGGACTCCATTCTACCCCAAAACAGAATCGCTACCAATCTATAACTTAGTCACTTGCTATCCGTCTGTCTCATTACACAAATGGGTCATCAGCTCCTCGTCCAATCTTTAAAGGAAAGAGGGACGTTTTTTATACGCATTTCAAAGTTGATAATTTAAAATCTCTCCTTTCGAAATGCAATCCGAGTTAATGTAAACACTCTGTAATCAATGTTGCATAGTGCCATGTTGAAAGAAAAAGTGATACTTGATGTGCGCATGCTGTTATATAATCTAATTACTTTAGCAGTCCCAAACAATCATGATAGTGCATTCCATTTTCCTTCCATGAAGGCCCGGAGCAGCTCTCTACTCACGAAGACACCACAGAATTTTTTTAAAAGCCTGAATTCAGTGAAACTACCATTCCATGTACCTGCAAGTCCATCTGGGCGTTTTTCTGTACCATTTTATAGTTCCTTTCACTCTCTCTCCCTCACTCACTCTCTCGGTCTCTCTCTTGTAGCCCTTGGTGCGCTTCCTCTCGTCAATGTCCTTGATATCATCCCATGTGCTCCTGAAGATTATGTATTCGTTCCTGGTGCTCGTTCCTCTCTCTCAATGACCATGACAGTGGAGGATGTGCGTTTCTGATGACAAAAAATGGAGAGCGGAACAGCAGAAGAGGCAAAAACGGCATTCTGATCAATAACATAGCGATAATGCGTACAAAGCAATAGCAGCAGCCTTACAAGGACAATTACTTTACTATAGCACAATGTAGCATAGTAATGTTCCTTTAGGTACAACAAAAATGAGCTTCTAAAAATGACTCAGTGTTGGAAAGGGTGTTCAAGCAAAATCAGCCTCCCCAACAGTAAGATCAACAGCTAAAGAGACAGAGAGAACACCAGAAACGATAATGATATAGGGGCCTACAATGTCTGTGACTATATCAAAGACAAGTCAACAAAATGAGCCGAGGAGCAAGGCGCTCGCCTACAAATGACAGAGGTCCTGGGTTCGAATCGTGGCAGATTTTTTAGAGACTCGATCGGGGTTTTCATGGCTCCAACTACCGTCCTATCGCATGTGGACGTAAAATCAGGAGGCCCAGCGTCTTATTTGTCCATATATAGTATTGCAAGAGAAGTTAAACCAAGGCCAACGAAACGAGAAAGATAGAAAAGAGTGATTCACTCAAAACTGGATAAAGAAAAGTTCGGAAGTCTACAATAGTAGGAATTTGGATATGGGATTGGTTGTAGAGGTAGGGGATTGCAATTATGGGTAAGAGTAACAATATGATTGAGGGCTCGGGTTAAGGATAAGCCCCACAGTAGTCGGCCGGCGAACACTCCCATGGGGTTGGGTTAGGGTTTGGCAGTAAGGTCCACAGGGCTGAGGTTGGTTGATGGGAGTCAGGTTAGGGTATGGTCATGGGGTAAGAGTTCCAGTTAGACCAAGCTGAATCCCAAGGTTCCTGCATTGGTAGACCAAGCGTATCCTTCCATACATAGTACGGTAGAGAGCCAAGCATAGAGATACGTGTGATCGGATATTTAGCAAAGGCAATATGTTTTCTTCTTTTCTCTTTCTTTTTCAAGCAAGGGTAATGTGTTTTCTTTTTCTTTTATTTGTATCCCTTTTCATGAAAATATTTTATAGGTATAATGTGTTTTCTTTTTCTTTTCGTTTTATAGAGATAATGTTTTGAGAAGATATATTTTTCACAATATTCGCCTTTAACAATTTTGGTTACATTTTTTTTGTCTATTTTGTTTGCATTTTTCACAAGTCTTTCGAACTCTATAATTTTATGAACGATGGTACCACTTGGACATTTTACTCTCTGCCACCAAGGGAATATAGTATGTTGAAAATTATCCCGGAACTGCAGCTACAGTCAATGGGAGATAATCCAGTTAATTACTTATTATTTCTTATTTGCACAGTTACGTCCCCTTAATTACCAATCCCTATTGTTATTGTTTTCTAGCTGTAGTGAGTAGTTTTTTTTAATTAGTACTCACTCTTTCAAATTTTTAGTTTTGTACTCACCCACAGGAAGTGTGAGTTTTTAGTCAGTTGGAGATTAGGAGCCTCAGAGAGAGGACATGCCTCAGTCAGGCACTTAGAGATTTAGTCCAACCTTAGAATGTGAAGTTGGAGATTAGGAGCCTCAGAGAGAGAACATGCCTCAGTCAGGCACTTAGAGATTTAGTCCAACCTTAGTTAGAATGTGAAGTTGAAGATTAGGAGCAGCAGAGAGAGGACATGCCTCAGTCAGGCACTTAGAGATTTAGTAGTCCAACCTTAGTATCAGAATGTGAAGTGCTATTTAGTCTTTTGTCCCTGTCCACTGTGACCATTAGTGTGAACCCTTTTGTGGACTTGAGATTGTGATAAACATGGAACTTGAGTTTAATAAAAGTATTTAGCTCAGTCTAAGTATATTTCGCGTGTTCAGTGTCCTTACCAGAGTTTTTCTATAGGTATTCCCCAAAACATTGCATTCGTTGTTTAATTTTTAACGTCTTTTTAACCTTCGGTTAAGATCACCGATCTTGTTACCTAGACGAGTTAACGTGCTGCCATACATAGGAAAATAAGAAAAGCGTAACACTAATCAAATGCTGCACCAAGTCACTAATACAAACGCCGGAATGAAAAGTTTTAGATTGTTCTTCTCATAGCAGGTACCAGCGAGATAGTTGGTGACATTTTGTTTCTTTGTTCAGACTTAACGACGTCGGTAGTAAAAAACCAGAGGAGCTTCTCACACGACCTTCCTCTCTCGGTAGACGGACACATGGATTGTAACCACTGGTCTAATAAAGCTGTCTAAAAAGGTTGTATTCGACGCAAAGGTCAGAGCAGAAATCTATCAGATACAAGAATAAGAAAATTCCCTGACACAAGAAAGAGCACCAGATCCATGACACGAGTACGTCAGTAAGTTCTAGAAACAATGTGGTCGACATTTAGAGAACCAAAATTAAAAAAAAATTCGACAAGATGAAGAATAAAGGTGCCGCGGAAGCTTTTTTTTTTTTTTACATTGTTCTCTGTTTCAGTTACCTTGTGACCAAGTGTGTAAGAACGCTTGTATTCAACCCCTATTCAGAGGCAATAAAGTTAGAAATTGTCTTACAAAAAAAGAAACATACTACACTTCTACTTGCAAATATTTCTTTTGTTAAAAGCGTCAACACGATATGAAAAAATATAAAGTTTGGCGATGGCGATAGATTAACTGGAGTTACTGTACACAAGCAGGCGTTAATGCGTTTAATCTTCAGATAGTATTAAGAGCATTAATTTTGAACTTGAAATGGAATTTTTATTTCAGTGTACATCATTTTAATAGTAAATAGATTTTGTTCTTCTGTTCCAATCTCTATGACCCTTAAATCTCTTAGACATTGAAATATTAAAATGCAGTAGATCAATACAGTAAATAAAACTAACGGCTTAATGATTAGGCCCGCTGCCTATAACGGAAAGGATGGGCATTGCGCAAATTTTATCTCCGTGTCTTTGCTTGGATTTTGTGTTCTTTATGTAAATCCCGTCTGTCTTTAGTAATCGCTTGGCCTACTGGTACTAATTGTCAGAAGCACTATACATGTGTTTGCTTCAATAAATCTATTCGCCGTTACCGAGAAACTTGAACTCTGTAAGTAACGGCGGGGAACTTAGGAAAGTAGTGTGTAGCTTAAATGTGGGGATCGCGGAGGAGGAGGTAGGAGTTGGAGGTTTTAAGGTGTCTGTAACACTATACGTTCAGGTTGGCACCTGCATTCTCTATTTCAGTTTGTGGACCTGAGTGCCCCTGTTTTGCAGAAACAGAATGCAAAGGTTGGAAGAGAAAGGGAAAAAAGAAAGAGGGAAGAGTATGGGTGCGCACATCAAAGAAAAGTTCCCACATACTCAAAGAGATGGGGAAAGGCTGACATTTCATAATTGGCGAGAAGCTTCCCCACACAAAGAGATGCAGGACTTTGTGCTCCGGCCCCCCAAAGTGACCACAGGGAAGGGGAGGGGGGAGTCAGCCTTATTTGAAAGGGTTCAGTAAGATCGCAGACAGATTTGATGAAAGTGCAAATAAGTGTTGAATATTACAAAAGTTAAGTCTTTGTCTCAATTATTTGGTTTTTGTATTCTTGAAAGTTTATGGACATGGGATAGTCTGGACCTTTCTAAATCGCAAGGTAAAAAAATCCTCACAAGGTTCGGCTATTTCAAGCTAGTAATAGTAATGAGGACGGCTCAAATAAGTTCGCCACGCTCGCCCACAAAGACAAAGTGATCGACCAAATAAAATCGCCACCCTCGCCCACCAAGACAAAGTGATCGACCAAATAAGTTCGCCACGCTCGCCCACAAAGACAAAGTGATCGACCAAATAAAATCGCCACCCTCGCCCACCAAGACAAAGTGATCGAAGACATTAACTTCGCCCAACACAAGCTCAAGATCAAGAAAGCGGCAACACTTCCAAGAAATCTCGGTCAGCAAAAAACTCAACACTCGCCTTCTGCAGCTTGCAAGACCAGATGTCGAGAACAGAGGTAGATAATATTATTTTTAACATTTTGTGGCAATGTCATTTATTACTGTTTAGGCTCATTTTCCATGAAAAACCACATCAGTGATGTTTACCACATTCATAATAGCAGAAAGTCATAGCTCAATGTCCTCATACACCTTACCGATATCCAATCATCGCAAATACACTGCACATCAGTTTTCTGTAAAAACTTCTTCACTTTGTCCCCATCCCCAGCCATTATTGTAACGTTGAGATACACACTGCACTACTCAACTGTTTGGAACTTTGCAGTTTATTATTTTTTACTAACAATTATTCGACTCCTTTGCCTTGTTTGTTGTCAAATCGGCCAGTGTGTTGCCATTGGTCAGCTTAAACATTAAAATTTGACTCAGCCTTTCTGTCAACAACTTGTATAATCATTCTGTAGCTCCGGAGTCTCTGACATTTTATCTTAACTAGTATTACACCCAGCAGTACAAAAGTATAAAAAATTCAAGAACAAAAAAAGAAAAAAGTTCGGTAATGAGGACGGCCTTCCATTTAGATAAGAAGTCGGGGAGTTTAGAGTTTTCGTTTATGCTTCTCTTCGGCTATGGACAAAGCAAAAAAGTCATAACCTATCTTTTCAACGGAGTTTGTGGTGTAACGGTTATGCTCTTCGCCTTTCTCGAAAAGAATTGAGGTCGAGGCCCTTGTGTCCTTGACCATCTCCAGCTTTCTTACTGAGATTTTGTGTCCCTCTCAGCCCCATCTGGACCTGACAGGCAGGGACGAAGTAGCCCTTTCGATTTAAAGTCCTTACAGTGCTGTAAGGGACGTTGAATCAACAACAAAACCAAACCAAACTAAACAGCAGCACCCCATAGCCCTGTCGGCTACACCCATTTCCCAACCCATCTTGCAAAATAGCAATGAGAACGTGAGAGTGATTGGAGGGCAAAATATGTCATTCAATCAAATGAAACTCTCATTATAATCATTAAAACTTCAGACATTCGCAAAGGATCGTATTCTAACATGGGTTTGCGTTTTTGCTCTTTCACTTTGACATCTGTCGTCACTGCATCTTAGAGCAACTGCCAATGTGTATCCACTAGAAAGCCCCAGAGTTCCATCAAGTGTCACCTGTCAGGAACAGACTGTTAAGTATTCCTAGCGGATGCACGGGTAGATGCCAGCCCAGCTTATCTCATGCACTGTTGCTATCTTCAACAAAACAACACAATGCAGAGACATACCAGCATAGACTGAGACATCTGACCATTTGTGGACCATTTTGTATCTAAAAATTTAACACATATGTGAGCTCAGCTTATCTCAAGCAATGTTGCTATCCAGAGAACAACACATTGCAGGGAAATTTTTAGACTGAGACACGTGTGCCACTTTATGGTCACGTCTGGTTCCAATTTGTGGACCATTTTGGTGCCAACTCTTACAGATGTGAACTCAGCTTATCTCAGGCACTGATGCTATCCGGAGATTACACAGTGCAAGGAAATTTGTAGACTGAGACACATCTGCTGTTTTATGGTCACTTGTAGTATTTTTGTTGTTTTTCACTCGACAGATATGAGCGCAGCTTATCTCAAGCTATGTATCACCCAGGGATGACACAAAGCAGGGAAAGTTTGGTATACTGCGACACATCCTTGATTTGTTGGCCTTTAGTGAATTCGCTTGCCTAGATAGATGTGAGCTCAGCTGATCTCATGTAGTATATCATTCCGAGAATGACACATACAAGGACATTGGTTATACTGAGACACATCTTACTTTTTTTTCAGTGGCATTGCTTGGCATATGAAGGCAACATATAGGTGTGACCTCAGCTTACCTCATGCAGTATATCAATTTCTTCAAAAAGACAAACTGCAGGGATGTTTAATATACTGAGACACCCTTGCCATTTTCCGTGGTAGTTTTGGTGGCAATGCTTGTGTGATTCGACAGATGTCATTGTGAACTCAATTTACTTCATGCAATACATCATTCCAAGAATGACACATTGCAGGGACATTTTGACAGATTCAGATTACCCCATGCAATGTAACCAACCATTCGGAGAACGACACAATACACGGCCATTACAAAATAGACTGAGACACACTACGCTGTGCTTTTGTAGTCATTTTTTCGGGGGGGGGGGGGGGGGGGGGGGGGGGGGGGGGGGGGGGGGGGGGGGGGGGGGGGGGGGGGGGGGGGGG
>JAUKPP010257945.1:0-12107 GCA_032273245.1 Phyllaplysia taylori
CAAAATGAAGAAATATTTTTTTAAAAACGTATAAGATAATCAATTTCCGCAGATCCTTGAAGCAAATGATGGCCCTTTTTGCAATTGGCCACTTCATCCGTCGCTTCCTTCCCTTGTGCTGGTCTCACTGCGTGCTGTTCAATGGCAGACGTTTTTATGCCCGAGTCAAATATTAGGTGAACAAACACCGCGCTTAATGACTCTACACACGACAGGCTGGAAGGAAAAGTGTTCATTTTTGCTTGGCAAATAGAGATTGATAACCGGTTGTGAAAATATCCGGATCAATTATCCAAAACAATAATTTGTGATGGTTTTGGTTGCCATTTTTACGTCCATTTCAAGACTAAGGTTAAATAAAGAAGGGCGGCTTCGATCCTGCCTGTCAGGAGCAACCCGGGCTGAGAGGGATGAATCCTAGCAGAAAACGCAGATTGAACGTCCGCACGTGGATCGAACTCAGGTCCTTTGCATTTGAGCTTAGCAATTACACCACATACACCAGTATTAATTTGTAAAATCAAAATAATTGCATGTAAACCGTATTTCTGTGAAAGGTGTTATTGCACTAAATGAACTACCCAACCTGCGATATCCTGGGCATACTTACTTGTTTTAAGTGAAAAAAAGAAAAGGAAATCAAATTGAATAAGAGATCTTTTTAAAAGATTCTCTTCGCATAGAAACAAGTCTGAGTGTATTTAAAGAGGAGAAATTCTGAAGATAAAAACAGTACGCTGGGAAGAAAGTTCAAGTCTCAAGTTGAAAGCTATGTCATTAGAAAGTGCAGAGTTTGATTTCGGTTTATTACTGTTCTAAAATGATTAGAATAAACGAATAATTATTCGGATCTCACCTACAACTATCGGCAAATAGTGTGAGACAGCGATCATCACATATTTGTCCAGGATCGAGCGCAGGAAAAGACCTTGTAGTGACGAAAATGGTATTGGCGACTCGGAACATTTTTATGGAAGCCAAGAAAATAGGCTGGCATACAATAATAAAAAACAATCCTTCTTTCATTTTTGTTTCTATTAAACCTTTTTAATAAAACGCACTGTTTAATCTTACAGTTTTTATTTAAATGAGAAATGAGGCATTGAAAGACACTGTCCGCAAAGATATGGTTGTCTATAAAAAATGATTTTAAAAATTACATCTACGCTTTAAAACCAAACCAAAAGTACAAACCAAAAACATATTACCGGGGGACTCAACTTATTTAGACGCGCTTAAATTTTGCCTTGTCGTGGTTCATTCTACTTATCTCTCCGCCTCTTTCTCTCTCTTCCACTCCCCTTCTCGTTTTATCTCTTTCCGCCTATCTTTTTTTCTCTCCCTCGTCAAATGAGTACTTCCAAAACATAATATATCCTCTCTCTTGCGCTATACTCGTTCGTGCAGTTTCTTATACTCACACAGGGGACACTTGTGGTCAAGAGGTTATAGTGTTTGCCTCTCATGCCAATGACCCCGAGTTCGGACCCGGGCAGTACTGGCATGTTATCCCCGATTTATGTTTCCTTTTTCTTCTTTTCCTTCTGTGCCTTGTCTATCCTTTCAGATAACTGTCTGACTCTTCCTCCGACTCTCTTCCTAGTTATCTCCTACTCCCTGGTTCTCTTGTCGCCTGCCTTCCTTATCTTTACCTTCCTTTTCAAGAACACACTTCTTTGGGTAGATAAGATCAAACACCTAGTCTTCTCGGATAATGTCGAAAAATCTGGAAAGCCCCACGTGCACTATCCCTTGGTCTTTGAAAATCGAAAGGAGTAGGCCTATTAGTCGCGTCGCCATCCGGGCAAAATTAGAAATTAATTGCTACCCAATTACCTTGGAAATTTCCCGGCGCCAAAATGACCTTACAGAGTCGATGAAGCCGTAAAACACCAACCAAACATCTTCCTCGTCAAATCAGAGCTTCCAAACTATTTATCCCCTCTCTTGCGTTTTATTCGCTTCCATAGTTTCTTATCCTCACTCGGCAGTTTAAATGGTTGATACCTTTGTTGAGATCTATGTCTTTGTGACAAATTTGTGCTTGATAGCAATAGATGAGAATGCGACAATTTCTACAATAATACAGATTGTTGGCGAACAGATTGTTGACTACTTCACAACACACTTCTAATTAGGGTAGTATTTCTCGTCATTATATAAATAAGGAGTGCCTTCTTGTGTCAGATTTCAGTTCGCTCAAATGCACGTTACATTGTTTACTGCTTTCCATGCGCTCAAGTTTTTTTTTCCCAAGCTCATTCCTACTTTAATGACGCCGATGTTAGTCTTCACTTGTGTTTAGAGAGCATCCATGGCTGTCCTGTTCCATAGTTTGGGTTACTTCTACTTCATATTGATGTATTCAAAGGTTAGTTCTCCTATCTTCCTCTGCCCCAATAGAGGGAAAGAGGTGAACTTCCCCATGTACTCTCTCCCCAGAGAAGACAACGTTCTTTGTTACCAAAACTGTTCCAAAAAGGTGGGCTCAGTCCCAGCTCGTGATGACATCAAGCTAGTCTTGGCGTACCTACAGGATGATATACAGAGTATGCATGCGGTAAATTTGCCCAATTGCTTTTTCGAGAAGGGATCATAAAGCATGTTCCAGCCTCCGTACACTAGTAGCAGTATGCAAAGCAAGCATCTGCAGTGGGTTGTGTTCATAGTGAAAATGAATGAAATGGATGAATGCAAGGATACTTGAAACAGATAATACTAACCACTGTAATGAAGATGTTATGGAGAATCAAGCGCAATTGGGGGGAAAATAGTAATAGCAATATTACTCTCTAATGACAGCAGCAGGGTCATTAATGTCCCCAACAGTATCAATAAATACAGAAATACCAAAGCAATGACAAAAATACTCAAATCATTAAAGATAATGGTAATAATCTCTGAGGACAGTAAGGATAATAACAAGTATCAATATGATACCAGTGATGATTATAACTGAACTTTTGTACTAAGGACAGGCATAAAAAAACAACAACAATTTGTTCTTATTGCATTGATTTTGACAATGACAATGTAAAAAAGCACCAACCCAAAAACAAATAGGACAGCGAAAGAATCCCTCCCCCATTTAAACAAAAATATTTTTTAAAGAAAGTTTACAAAAAGAATAAGTTATAAATGAATAAAAAATAAATAATTCAATAACAACAAAAAACAAACGGACAAACAAAAACAAAAAACTCATAAAACAAAAACAAGCAAACAAATAAATAAACTTTAAAAAAAAAAGTAAAACACTGAAAAAACCCAGCCGGAGTTTTAAAAAAGTTCAAAACAACGGAGGCTATTCAGCAGCATGGAGTTTCAATGGAGGTCTTATTTGTGTCTGGTTTTTGGCTCTGTTTTTTTTTCTTTTTTGCTGATTCAGGCGCCCAGGGCATAGATACTTGCCTATAATCTTCATCATATGGCTACTCAAGTACGTGGTAGACTATCGTTGATTGTTCAAGTTTAGGCCTAGTAATTTTAGGACGATAGTTTTCTTGGCACCTCCAGAGAAATCATTTCCAGTATCACCGCAGCAACATGTGAAGCCCTTGTTCCACTCACTTGTCCCGGACACAGTGGGGAAAATGGCAAAGTTTTGCTGCTAGCCTCTCTAATTTGGTGCCATTGCTCCACTCACCTGTCCCATGAACTGTCCCACTCTCTACAGACTGGTCAACAAACATTGGACACAGTGAGGAAAATGGCAAAGTTTTTCTGCTAGCCTCTTCGTAATGATTGAGGCGATGACATAGATAATATCGGTCCCAATAATATCAAGCCTTATAATAACATAACAATAATAATAATGATATAATTATAAAAAAAATATTTGGATAACAATAATAATGATAATGAAAATAAAAATAATGATAACATTACCAAGAATATAATGACAATTATAGTAGTAATGGACAAAAGAAGAGAAGAAAACTAAAGTGAAAACAACAACTAAAATACCCCAAGAAGTAAGTGCACGTGGAAATATAATGTAGTATCGAATATTCTACTGCTTGACCCCCCCCCCCCCCAACCTCGTTCCCTTACTTTGCAGAAATTTGTAGCCGAGTACTGTAACGATGATAATAAAAAAAGGGGGGGGGGGGGGTGTAAATGATGATGCTTATGATGATGGTGATGATTAACAATGATATCAGTATTGCTGTGGGTAGGGAAAGCAAAGAAAGAAAGAAGGAAAGAAAAAAAAACTTAAAGAAAGAAAGAAAGAAAGAAAAGAGGACAAGGTGATGGTTGGTTTCTATGGGACTGGTTTCTTACGTGTTGTGGAATCAGCTGTGACGTCATCAAAGATTTCTGAAATGTCAGGCTTTGTTTTACTGACATCACTTACCAGAGACTTTACTTAAAGGGCAACAACCAGAGACCTTGAGCTCTGATTGCCTCTGGCAAATTTGGATTGAAAATAAACGTTAATCAGTGCTTTCTGGACTTTGCTGTTGCTTTCTCTGTATGTCACCCTTATACTTTACAATTAGCAAATCGCCGAATACAGAAGGCTTTATATTAATCATAATATTGATATTTGTTGGAAAACGGAGTGCAGTTTAAGAAAGAGTCCTGAATAATACACATTTCATATGAATATTACCGTATACATCGTAATTCATCGTAAACAGATCTAGCCAACGTTTTGGCACCAAGGTCTTCATCGGGGCATGCAAAAGAAAGGAAGACAACCCCATGCTACAATAACTCACAGGACAATCATTGTAGATCGTTTACATAGCACTTAATCCCTTATAAACTCACCTCTAGTCGCCAAGCAAAAACCCGTTTGTTACATATTATATGGTGTTGAAAACAATATGGAGTTGAAAACGGTTTATGGACTTGATTCAAGCAGCACAATCTTTCACATCATTACTGACGTCATCATCATGTCTAAGCTACACACAAGAGAGAATAAATCGGTTTAGTTTTTGTTTTTTTAACAATTTTTAGGACATATATTTCACTGTAAGGTCACTTGAGAGGCAGGCTACTTCGACACTAGCTGCAAAGGCCAACCCTGGCTAAGATGGGCGCAATATCCTCACAAAGAGACGAAGATTCTCGTCTGACGTGGAGAACGATCTAATGTCTTTAGCACGATAGGCGAAGAGCTTAACTCAGCGGTTCCCAAACTGTGACGGTAATCTCGGGGGGTCGCGAAGGGTGCATGATTTTTATTAATTTTTAGCCTAAAACTGACAGGTTCACGGTATTTTTTTTTTAGGGGGGTCGCCGATCGTTTTGGCCTACAAAAAGGGGTCGCGGAATGAAAAAGTTTGGGAACCGCTGGCTTAACTACTGAACCTCAGAGGCTGGTCAAAAGAGGATAAGAATGTTATACATGTAGACAAAAAAAACGAATGGCTAGAGCTGACAACTACTCTTAGAGTCTAAATTGTAACATTTATTCATCTTTAGTTCGTACGATGGTGTCAAATCTTAACTACATAGGAGCATTTGAGCGAGAAAAAAAAGCGTATACTTTATATCTTCTGATATCTATATCGTATGCACCAAGATCGGAGCGAACAGCGCGTCAGTAGCGACTGCATTACACAGAGCTGACCGAACTCACATTAAATCATTACGCTCAATGCAGGCGGGAAGACACCGGAACTGAAAAATACGCATGATTTGTATTCACGTTGCCATGGATTCTGACCTCTGCGCATGCGTAGATTACGATTGTTTGACACGTACCGATGCCGAGCCTCAGTATAACATTCCACAATTCCACAGGGTCACGAGTAAGATCAGAGCATAAAAAAGAATCTTCTGGATTTCCTCCGCCTGGTAGAGTGGGATTTGCATAAGTTTAATATCTTTAGTGCATCATTTCGAGTTTGACTCTCTCCTTGTTCAATGTTTTCCCCATTCAACTATGGCTATCTGCTATGCCATGTTTCTGCCGCATTGATTTGTTCGTTGGAAACAAGTTTAAATTTAGTTGTTTATAGAGGCGCCGGCATTTTTGGCTGTTTTAGCCTTTGATTCGTTGGAAAGTTCTGTTGCAATTCCTGTCACTCACTCTGACGTCATAATGTCATAATCCAGACCTGCTATGGTTTCGGTTCCCAGTTTTACGTCCCCTGCAACTCTGTAAGGCCATTTAAGAACGGGCTACTTCGACCCTGTCTGTCGGACAGAGGGAAAATCCCAGCAGAAAAAAACAACATATCGCCCGCGCTCGAGATGGATCTGGGTCACCCGCATGAGAGGCAAAGACCCTGACCATTACACCATAGCGCCGATCCAGACCTGCTGTTAAAATATCAAAACATGAGTATGCTGTATGTTCAATCCGCTTAGTATCCACTATCCAACTATGTGTATTTTTATAGAGATTGAAATACAAATGAATATAGGCTACTTTTTACAGACATTAAGGATAATACTAACTTGAACAAGTTCCTAGTGTTTTTCTTTATTTAATTTGTCTGGAGATTTGAGTAAAAACTTGGACAAAGATTATTTTAACAGAGTTATCAAATCTGCAGAGCCCCTTTCCAAGATTTGAATACCAAATTTAACGATGCCCCCCTCGCCATAATTTTTTTCGTTTTCTCTCTCCCTCTCTATCTCTTTTAGTGTCTATCTCCCTAACTCTCCTTCCAACTCCCTCCCGTTCCACCCCCTCTCTCTCTCTCTCTCTCTCTCTCTCTCTCTCTCTCCCTCTCTCTCTATCTCTTTCATATCCCCGATACACTCATCTCTCCATCCCATTCATATACCGCCTGGTCTACATGGACCGGCCCATTGGAGTGGAGGGAAACTGGATGAGAGAGAGACAGAGAGAGAGAGAAATATATTAGAAATAAAGAGAGAGAGAGAGAGAGAGAGAGAGAGAGGGAGAGACAAAGAGAAAGAGGGAAGTGCAAATAGAGCTAAAGACAGAGAAAGAGAGAGAGAGAGAGAGTAGGAGAATAGAACAGTAAAGTGGGGAACGAGAGAAATAATGAAACAAAAGAAAGACAGAAAAATAGAGAAAATAGGGAGGGATAAAAGAAAAAAGAGTGTGAAAAGATAAAAGAAATGAGATTGAGGAACAGAAAAACAAAGAAAAGACAACCAAGTTTCAAAAGAGAGAAACAGTGTGTGTGTGTGTGTGTGTGTGTATGTGTGTGTGAGAAAGAGAGAGAGTATGTGTGTCTGTGTGTGAGTGTGTGTGTATGAGAGAGAGAGAGAGAGAGAGAGAGAGAGAGAGAGAGAGAGAGAGAAAGAAAGAGAGAGAGAAATTAGTGGCGACTAGTCGAGTAGAGGGTAGTATGGAATGCCCGACACGTATCCAGCCATTGAGATAATCAAAGGTCGGAGAGACGTGTGCCCGTGTAGGCCTACAGCAGTGGACACCAGTGGACATCAGTGACCAGTGTCCGTATGCATCAAGCTGTCGTACGGGTTTACGACCTCTTATCTCGCTGCGCCTGGGTGTAAATAAAATTTTCAGATGCACGGAACACTCGTAAGTCTACACCGTGCGTAAATCCACTTATGCACGATGTAACTCGCCAACGAACTTACGCCAGCGGGTGAGTTCTACTAACAAGACTTACACCGTGCGTAGCGGCCAAATTTCATGCATGCCAAATTCGTCCAAAATACACCTAGTGTAGAGGCTACGACCTACTAGCCCGTACGACCAACTAACTTTACGGGTGCTTGATGCATCCGGCCACAGCACCCGGCCGGTCGACCTGGCTTTGAAGCTGGACTCCGGCACACAGCGAATTCGCTATCTTTTCGATTAACAATGTTAAGCTTCATCTTGATATTCCTGTGACCAAATTTAGTTTGGTTTGGTTTGATTTCCAGTTTCCCGCCCCTTACAACGCTATGGTCATTAAAGAGATGTGCTACTTCGAACTTGCTTGTCAGGGCCAACCTGGGCTGAGAAGGACCAATCTAAGCAGGAAAACGGAAAAACGTGCACATTGGATCGAACTCGAGTCTTCCGCATAATAGGCGAGGAGCCTAATCATTACACCACACTCCGATTATCAAATTTAGACGTGGAGACAGACACAGAGATAGAGAGAGAGAGAGAGAGAGAGAGAGAGAGAGAGAGAGAGAGAGAGGGGGGGACAGAGAGAGCATATAAGTAGGAGGTTTGACATAAAAAGGAAGAACAGAAGACAGACGAACAAATTGGCCTCAGAGATCAGAAGAACGCTGATAATAGATGAATAGAACCATACAAGGCAGGTAGGTGGGAATCGATAAATTGTAGGAAATTAACCAGAGTTGGTTCTTTTGAAAATTATGGGGATGGAAAAGAGAAGATTGGAAGACAGAGAATAAGGGAGAGAGGAAATTACAGCATAATTGAGAGAGATATCCTAGCTAGAGAGACATACGTCGATACAGAGAAAGAGAGAGAGAGAGAGTAAGAGAGAAAGAGAGAGAGAGGGGAGAGAGAGACTGAAAGGATCGTACGAGAGGGAATTTCAGACACATTCTAATAATATTTCAAGTGAATCCTACCAGTATCTACGTGAATTCAATTGTTTCGTAGCCATGTTTCCTTGAGGGAAGAAATAACTCAGTTTTACCAAGAGGCTAAATCAGCCAAAGATGCTGGCGCCTCTATAAACAACTAACTTTGAACTAACTGACTCATAGCCATGTTTTCTTCCCTGTTCCTATTTTCATTCTAATCTATAAATGTACAGATGGCCGGTGTCTGTGGTGTAGTGGTTAGTCTCTTTGCTTATCATCCGGAAGGCCCGAGTTCGAATTTCCCTGCGGACGATCGTACAACCTTTTATTTATTTTCCTTGTTCGTACTAACTGGCTCGTCTGTCCCTCTTGATTACCCTTGCTTTTCATCTGTTCCTGTCTTCAAACATTTTACAATAAAACCTGTCTAAGACGACCACAGAATTAGGAAAAAATTGTCGTTTTAGACAGGTGGTGTCTTGGAGAGGGATAATGCATAGAACAGAATATGTAATTTTGGAGTCGATGGAAAGTGGTCGCCTTGAACAGGGGGTCGCGTAAACAGGTTCAGTTGTATAATTATTAATAGAACAGTTTGTCTGTGTATCTGTGTCCCTATCTGTGTGTCTGTCTGTATGAAATCTATTTGCCTGCATGTCGTTCTGTCGATCTATCAATACTTTTCCAATTTGCTTCTTCCAACAGTTTCATCTCTCAAACTTAAGCAATTATTTTCCGCCCCTCAGAGGCTAAATGTCGTTTCTTACTTTTTTTTCTTTTTGTCTATCTTTCTCACCGCTTCTTCCACAACCCATGCATGAGAACCCCCCCCCCCCCCCCCCCAACCCCCAATACAGGCACACGCTCTAACTCGATAACAAGCCTCTCGTCCACACTCTTCCTCCTCATAATAAAAACTTCTCCTATCCCAATCCTCCTTTTGATCTGTATCATCTCCTTCTTTCTGTTTCTCTCTCCTCCTCGTCTTTCTCCTCATACCCTCCTCGTCTTCCTTCTCATACCCTCCTCATCCTTTCAATCCTCTTCTGCTTCCTCCTTTTCCCTCCTTATCCTCTTCTTTTGTTTTCCTGTTTCTCCTCATCCGACTCCCCCTCATCATCCCTCTCCTTCATTTCCTTTTCCCTATCTTCTTCTCCTCTACTTGTTCCTCCTCATTCCTGTAGTCCCCCCCCCCCCCTTTCTACCCATTCACTCAAGCGTAATGATCTATTGCACTATATCCAAACCATGACGATGCGAAAACATCATATCGACTCAATGCCACACAGTTTGTTAGTTTAAAGTTAGTTGTTAATAGAGCCGCCGGCCTCTTTGGCTGTTTTAGTCAATTTGCCATACAGAAACTTGAAGAAAGTACAAAACAGCGGCTGAGCTCACGACCACCTTCCTCTCCTCCATCCCTCGCCTCTTCCATTCCTCCTCTCACTCCACCCCTCCTCTCACGACCACCCTCCTCTCCTCCCCAAATCGCCAGCACACAATGGCGGACCACGAACAATTCATTCTTTACATCCTAGTCTTATTCCCAGGCCTCTTGTCGCTCTCAAACCGCGCTCGATTCCAATCTAGGACCCAGATCCTCCATTGTACCACTCTTCCCTCTTAGAGATCGGAAAAGAAGGAGAGATACCAAGATAGGACCCTGGAGCTAATACTCTAGCTCACCAAACTTACTTCCCCTTCCTCGAGCTGACCAACGTGGTAGGCTAAAGAAGGCGACTTATCACAAGGGCCGGGCGGGAATTGTTGAAGAATAATTGGATGAACAGGTATAAATGTTGGGGAAATTCGAAAAGTCGAAGAGTAGGTCTGTATAGGCCCTAAAAACTTTCCAGGCGTCCGACTTACGCACTTGCTTCTCAAAAAAGAAAAACATCCACGTTTGAAGCTAATGATAATGACAATGTTTATTCATTTCCCAGGGAGAAATGTGTATTGGCTTATAAAAAGTAGAAAACGTTAACACAGTCATGAGCATTCACTCATACTCATACCTAGAAAGGGCATACACAGATTTACCTCGAAAAAACAAAAATATTTATATAACCATTGTAAAAGGTACCTTTATTGTCTCCCCCCCCCCCCCCCCCCTCTCTCTCTCTCTCTCTCTCTCTCTCTCTCTCTCTCTCTCTCTCTACTATCTTTCTCTTTAATGTATAAAAGGATGTAAGTAAAAGACTGGTATAGGAATGAGAAGATAACAATGTTGGTTGGGACAATAATCCTCTTTGGCTAAGATTTCAAGAAAGAGATTATGTCCAAATTCTGTTAATTGTTTCATCCTGTGCCAGTGTTCTACTCTTAAGACACCGGCTGGTTGATAAAAAATATTGAGTTGACGAGTAGGATAACAGACACTTCAAGACGTTTTGTAGTTGTGAGCGGTTTTTTTTCCTTTGGACGGATATAGTAGGCCTAATTATAGGTGTCTTTATGATCGTGATCCACTGAATCGTTACAATGTTATAATATTTTATTATTATCACTACATTGGTTTGATTTGGTTATGGCGTTAGGGCCCTTGCAACACTGCAAGGTCATTTAAGGGACATGCTACTTCGACGCTGCGCGTCAGGGCCAACCCGGGCTGAGAGGAACATTGCCCCATGTGAAAAACAGAGATAAACACGATCAAACAAACTGCTCCACGCGGGCCTCAAATTCACATCCTCTGCGTGACAGGCGAAGTGCCTAACAATTACACCACAGACGCCGGTTCTCCGAATCAGGTCAAGGGGTAGATGATAGAAATTAGGTAAGGCTGAAGGTTAAGCGGTTATTATACTTTCCCTATTCTAACGACGGCTTAAAGAGCTGAAGCTGTTTATTGATATAGGCACCAGCTTCTTTGCCGACTGATGATTGAGGCCTAAACATTACGGGTTCATGATTTCTAAGCAATCAACTCCCCCCCCCCAAAAAAAAAAAAAAAAAAAAAAAAAATTAACAAAGAACAAAACATGACCCTACATGATAAGTAGGTCTAAATCAAGTTTGGGTAATTTTGCAGAACTGGCCATTGGAATTAGAAAATGGCAAAAGCCCTAATAATAGGAAGACACAAAGGAAAGAAGAAGGAGGAAGGATCACTAAAACCTCCTTCAAATTGGGCCGAAAACGGACTAGAATAGTATTTAGACCGAAAAAGCCCAGCTCCAGTCCCCAAGAGGGGTTGAGCAAACCATTATATTCAGGTTCATGATTTCTATCTAAGCTAATACAGATGATTACTGTTAGTTTTGAACAAACGTTTGCTATGAAGATTGAAGATGGCAAATCCTTCCAGCGGACATGCCCCAATTCAAGTGTCAGGTAATTGTCAAGCTTACTGTCAAGGTTTCAATAGTTCAAATCCCTTACTCGGTACATATGCTAGAAAAATCCAGCTTTCTTTTTATTCTAGTGCATTAAGGCTCAGATCTGCCCCCTTCCTTCCGGGAAATCCCGCTGCTTTTTTTTATTTGCATCGGGTATGGGACAGCTCTATTCGTTTCACAAGTCTTTAGGGTGTTATTTGAATTAACGAATATCTATATCAGAATTCGCCTACCAGTACCGTATCTTTCTGAAACCGCCTGCCAGAATTTTCAACACCCCCCTCCCCATACCTTGCCATCCCCCCCCCCCCCCAA